>JAJIBD010003015.1:0-251660 GCA_021461705.1 Cryptotis parvus
CAAGTAAAGCATTTATTAATAAATAAATGGATTTTATAAAAATTAATATAGTAAATATTTATTAAAGATTATTTACACTGCTTTTTAAAAAAGAAACTTAACTAAGAAGCTGGTCTTGATCGGGAACTGCTGTTTGTCTTTCCATTCTTCACCTTTTAGAATAACTAAAGTGATTTTATGATGCTTAGCCCACCCAGGTGTGTGAGGGTGGGTGCTGATCCCTTTCTCTTTAATTCACAGATCTTCAGCGCAAGACAGATAATCCTAAAAGAAGTGCACCAGAGAAGTCCCATTGTCACCGCGACCTAATTTCTCTCTCACAATAGCTTAGATTTTGAACTGATGCCACAATACAATGAACCTCTAAAGTCTTCAGGGGAGAGCAACTGAATGCCTGCAAAGGTGGGGGATAAATTTCAGCAGCCAGAGGTGAACTATGGCAGGTTCTATTTTCCAAAGAAGACCACACACTATCTCATACTTCACATACACTTCCCACAATGGAGTCTTGCTAATGTGTGATCAAGTAACAGAACCTAATTTCCCTCCTTTGAATTGAGTTGGCTTCATGATTATTTTAGTTAATAAGGTAAAGAAGAAATAATAAGGCATGACTGATGAGGCTAGAACAGGGATACAATTTTGATGGTTACTCTGGGATCTTATGTAAGTAATCCTGAGAGCACCCAGAAGATAGGGAGGGACAATGTACCTGCAGATGCTCTAACTGATAACACATATGGGGTGAGAGATGAAAGCCAGTACCAGCTGCTGACAGTGAGACAAACTAACTCACTAGGTCACAGCCACTAAGGCCCCTCATGTGCATATGCAAACATCTGGAGATGAGAGACAACACCACACGGCTCTGTATACATTCCTGACTCACATGATCCATCAACAGATTAAATCATATAGATTAAATATTGATATATATTTTATATATATATAGGAGCGTCCTGATGGATCTATCACTCCAATGTCCTGATGGATCTATCACATCTTTCAGAAAGGCAATGGAGAAGATTATCCATGACTTCTACTCAGATCTCTTTGATAGCCACGCCCACCTGCCCACATACCAAATCCCGCCCAGGATGGATATGTTGTTCCCAACATTTCCCTTCTGAAATCCAACATGTCATTTTGTCAGTAAAGAAGGGAACAGCACCAGCCTCAGACAAAGTCAGACCCGAACACCTGAAGAATCTGCCTTCAGTACTCATCAATACACTGGCTTGGCTCTTCACATGCTACCTGACTGAATGCAAGGTGCCCTCCGAATGGAAAACCAGCAAGACAGTTCTACTGTTCAAGAAGGGAGACATCCACGACATCGGCAACTATCGCCACATCTGCCTGTTGTCTGTCATCTACAAGCGGTTCACTCGAGTCATCCTGAACAGGATTGGCAGAACATTAGATGAAGGGTAACCATGTGAGCAAGCTGGCTTCCGAAAGGATTCAGCACAATCGACCATATCTTTTATCATGAACGGGGTGTTGAATCTTGTCAAATGCCTTTTTCTGCATCTATTGATATGATCATCACTTGATCACTTGATCACTTGAATCCCGTTATTCATCGATTTGCTCGAGCGGGTGCCAAAGTAACATTTCCAATGGACCCTATCACCTGCCAATGTAGCCCAATGGCATCTGGTTGATTCAGGAATATGAAGAGCCTCAAACTGTTCATTGATATGATCATATGGTTTTTATTTTTCTTTT
Source organism: Cryptotis parvus (assembly GCA_021461705.1). Classification (NCBI taxonomy): domain Eukaryota; kingdom Metazoa; phylum Chordata; class Mammalia; order Eulipotyphla; family Soricidae; genus Cryptotis; species Cryptotis parvus. Next base: position 1,732 of record JAJIBD010003015.1, read on the forward strand.
AATTGATATGATGTATTATGTTGATTGACTTGCAGATGTTGAACCATCCTTGCATTCCTGGGATGAATCCCACTTGGTCATGGTGTGTAATCTTTTTGATGACTCTTTGGATTCTATTTGCTAGTATTTTTGTTGAAGATTTTAGCATCTGTATTCATCAGGGAGATTGGTCTGTAGTTTTCCCTTTTTTGGGACATTTCTGTCTGCTTTGGGTATCAGGGTGATATGTGCCTCGTAAAAGCTATTTGGGAGTGTTTCTGTTTCTTCAATTGCCCGAAGAGCTTAAAAAAGAATTGGGAGTAGGTCCTCTTTAAAGGTTTTGTAGAATTCACTGGTGAATCCACCTGGAACTGGGCTTTTGTGTTTGGGGAGACTTTTGATTACCGATTCTATCTCCTTGATGGAGATAGGTTTGTTGAGGTATTCCAAATCTTCTTGTTGCAGACTTGGGAAGCTATAGGAATTCAGGAATTTGTCCATTTCTACTAGGTTCTCTTGTTTCATGGCATACAGGCTCTCATAGTAATCTCTGATGAACTTTTGAATTTCTGTGGTTTCTGTTGTGGTTGTGATGTCCCCATTTTCATTTCTGATTCTATTTGTTTGGGTTCTCTCCTTTCCTTTTCTTACAAATCTTGCAAGTGGTTTGTCAATCTTGTTTATTTTTCAAAGAAACAGATTTTGGTTTCGTTGATCTCATGAATTGTTTTTTTGACAATCCATCTCATTGATTTCCGCTCTGTCTTATTATTTCTTTTTTTTCTGCTTGGGTTGGGCTCCTTTTTGTTGATCACTCTCTAAGAACTTAAGTTGTGAAGTCAGACAGTTTGTGATGGCCTTTTCTTCTTTTCTGGTGAATGCTTGAAGAGCTATGGACTTGTCTCTTAACACTGCTTTTGCTGTATCCCACAAGTTGTGGTAATTCGTGTCTTCAGTCTCATTTGTTTTCAGGTATCTTTGGATTTCCTCTTTGGTTTCTTTTATGACTTGCTGGTTGTTCAGCAATGAGCTGTTTAGTTTCCAGGTACTTGGTATTGGACTCCGTTTTTTGTGTACAATTAACTTCTATTTTCATTGCATCATGGTCTGAAAAAAATAGTTGGCACAATTTCTATCTTCTTGATTTTATGGAGGTATGATTTTTGGCTTAGCATGTGATCTTTTTTGGAGTGTGTTCCACGTGCACTGGAGAAGAAAGTGCATTTAGCTTTTTGGGGATGAAATGCCCTGTATATGTCTATCAGCCCTCTTTTTTGCATCTCTTCTTTTAGGGCCAGTAAGCTCTCCTTGACAGTGATAAAGCTCTCCAGTGATAAAAGCTCTGTGTAAAATGTGTATTGAAGGAACCTTCCTCAATATAACCCGGCCATCTACTACAAGCACAGGGAGCATCATTCTCAATGGGGGAAAAACTGAAAGTCAAGACAAGGCTGCCCACTCTCACCACTTCTATTCAATATAGTACTGGAAGTACTTGCCATAGCAATCAGGGAAGAAAAAGAAATTAAGGGCATCCGGATAGGAAGGTAAGAAGCCAAGTAATCACTATTTGCAGATGACATGATATTGTACCTGGAAAACCCGAAACTCATACCAAGAGGCTCCTAGAAATAATACATTCCTATATTAGAGTGGCAGGGTACAAAATCAATACCCAAAAGTCAATGGCCTTCCTATATGCAAATAGCAAAAGAGAAGAAAGGGACATTAAATAAACTATCCCATTCACAATTGCGCTGCAGAAAATCAAATACCTAGGAATCAGTTTGACAAAGAATGTAAAAGATCTCTACAAAGAAAACTACTAAATGTTACTTCAGGAAATAAAAGAAGACCTGAGGAAATGGAGACACATTCCCTGTTGCAGGACTCCTAAGGGCCGCTGCATCTGCTCTGGATTGCCTCCCACAAAACACTCCGTAGATAAGGGGGTAGTCTAAATGTGGCAGTTTATCCGACCATGTATGCTGTACTAGCTGGTATAAATATTCTCCCCATGCTACCACAATCATCGTGGGACTAGCTAGATCTTACCAGCATATTAGCCTGGCCATGTAGGACACCTAAGTAATTAGACCAGAGAGAAATGCTGTTTGCTTCCAAGCATGATATACTCAAAGGCAACTGATATACTCAAAGGCAACTAAAATATAAAACTACAATGAAGTAGTAGAGGAGACTTGTGAAGGCTTGGAGAAATATTTAACTGGCCTTGGTGTTGGTCTTTGGTACAGAGACATGCCATCTCAGAAACCCCCTTCTCTACACTACAAAGATATTCCCAAGCAGATTTCGGCTCAAAACATTAGCACAGTAAAGGCCCTAGGTGAGGTGCAGGGAGGGATTACCTAAGGGCATTGGACCCTCCCTGCTTTCCATAACAGTGGGAGGAAGGTCTGAGTTACAGGGATATAAACTAGCCAGTTCCCGCTCTTCCTTCCTTCTTCCTTGTGGGATCTCTCCTTGTGAGCGTTCATTCCCCTTGGAAGCTTTTACACGTGGTGGTCGCCATCTTGGCCTACACGTGGCTGGGGTTCTAGCCTGGAATCCTAAGCATCGGGTTTTTCCTTTTGCTGATTTGTATGCCTGAACCTGTGATAAGTAAAAGCCTTTTAAAAACTGCATCAGATTCCTGAGTTTTCATCCGTTCCTCACCGGCTCCGGAGGTAGAAGGGAACTTGCTTCCCGGCACTGTCGGGGACCCGCGGAGCGCCCCGACAATTCCTGCTCATGGATTGGAAGGATAACATTATCAAAATGGTAATACTCCCTAGAGCTTTATACAGATTCAATGTGGTCCCTATAAGATACCCATGACGTTCTTCAAAGAAATTGAACAAACACTCCTGAAATTTGTATGGAATAATAAACCCCCCACGAATAGCTAAAGCAATCCTTGGGAAAAGAACATGGGAGGTATCACTTTCCCCAACCTCAAGCTCTACTACAGAGCAGTTGTAATTAAGACAGTGTGGTATTGGTATAGAGACAGACCCGTAGACCTATGGAATAGAACTGAATATCCTGAAACACACTCTAAAATATACAACCACTTAATCTTCGATAAAGGAGCAAAAAATATTAAGTGGAACAAAGAAAGCCTCTTCAACAAATGGTGCTGGGAAAACTGGGCAGCTACATGTAAAAAAATGAACTTAGGCTTCCTTCTAACACCATGCACAAAAGTCAGATCAAAATGGATCATAGATCTCAACATCAGACATAAATCTATAAGGTACATCAAAGAAAACATAGGAGAAACGGTCTACGACACCAAAACGAAAAGTATCTTTAAAGATGACACACCACTGACCAAGAAAATGGAAGCAAAGATAAACAAATGGGATTATATCAAATTGAAAAGCTTCTGAACCTCAAAAGAAATGGTGGGCAAGATACAAAGACAATCCACAGAGTGGGAAAGGATATTCACTCAATACCCATCTGACAAGGGGTTAATATCCAGGATATATCAGGCACAGATAGCCCTTCACATGAAAATAACAGCCAACCCCCATCAAAAAATGAACAGAAGAAATGAACAGAAGAAATGAACAGAAGCTTCCAAAAACAAGAAATTCGAATGGCCAAAGGCATATGGAAAAGTGCTCTTCATCTTTAATCATCAGGGAGATGCAAATCAAAACAACAATGAGGTACCATCTCACACCACAGATACTGGCACACATCCAAAACAGCAAGAACAACCGGTGCTGGTGGATGTGGGGAAATAGGGACTCTCATCCACTGTTGGTGGGAGTGCTGACTGGTCCATCCCTTTTTGGAAAACAATATGGGCATTGCTCCAAAAACTAGATATTGAGCTGCCATTTGATCCAGCAATAGCACTCCTGGGAATATACCCGAGAGACCGAAAAACACATAGCAGAAACACTATCTGTACTTCTTTATTCATATCTGTGCTATTCATTCCCATGACCTAATATAATGGTTTGAGGCTCTTTATGTTCCTGTAGCAAGCCGATGACCCTGGCTCTACTGGCATGAGACAGGACATATGGAGATATTACTGGTGCCCGCTCTAGCAAATAGATGATCAACGGGAAGATCATGATCGTGATCGTGCTATTCACTATAGCTAGAATCCGGAAACAACCTAAATCCCCGAGAACAGAGGACTAGCTAAAGAACTGTGGTTCATCTACACTATGGAATACTATGCAGCTGTCATAAAAAGATGAAATTATGAAATTTACCTGCAAATGGATGGACATGGAGACTATCATGCTGAGTGAAATTAATCAGAAGGAAAGGACAGATATAGAATGACTGCATTCATTAATAGGATATAAATAGATACCAGTGTTTTACTAAGTGTGGGAAATGGTAATGGCAGATTAAAACTCACCATTGAATATACACAAAGAGACTTAAGTGATAAACTCTAAATATCTGCATGGCTAGCCACAATGTATAAAAGGAGAGGGAGAGAGATGCAGAGAGAGAGAGACAGAGAGAGAAAGAGAGGAAACGGGGGTACCTGCTTTTGATGCAGCCTGGGGGGTGGGCAGGAGGGTGTGGGGTACATTGGTGGTGGAAATGGAGCACTGGTGGAGGGACGGGTGCTGGAATATTGTATTACCAAGAACCAATTATGAACACCTTTGTAATTGTATGTCTCACGGTGGTATAATAAAAAAATAAATTAGAGCTAAAAAATAAAGAAAAACAATTAACATTACTGAAAAAAAAACAATAGACCATAGCGAAATGGTAACTAAGCTCATTGAAGTTTGTAGGGAGTTCAAGCTGACGCTTTGTCTCACGTTCATTGATTTAAAGAAAGCCTTTGATTCTGTGGAGACTGAAGCAGTCATCGAAGCCCTAGCCAAACAGGGCGTTCAAACCTAATACATCAAGATCCTTCGTGAGCTGTATTACGGATTCACCACCAGGATCTCACCATTCTTCGAAGAAGTGATCATCAATGTCAAAAGAGGGGTTCAGCAGGGTGATACCATTTCACCAAAACTCTTCAGCGCCACCCTCAAAATCATCATGTGACAATTAGAATGGGAAGGAATGGGAGTGAAGATAGACGATCGGCAACTAAACCACCTCCGCTTCGCTGATGACATTGTTCTAATAACACCAAACAGTAGCCAAGTGGCACAAACCGTGGCTGACTTTGACTGAGAATGTGGAAAGATAGTTCTACAGCTGAATCTCAACAAAACTATGTTCATAAGAAATGAACTAGTTCCAGAGGCCCCATTCACTCTCAATGGAACAAACATCTCTGAATGCAGCAGTTATGTGTACCTAGGTCGAGAAGTCAACGTGATGAACGACCTAAAACCTGAGCTGTGCAGGAGGAAGAGAGCAGCATGGAATGCCTTCAAAAGCATCGAAGAAATAGCTAAAAGGACAAAAAGAACCTCCAGCTCCGGGCACATCTCTTCAACTCCACCATTCTCCCTGCATTAACATATGCCTCATAGACCTGGGCCCTGCGAAAGCAGGATGAGAATGCTATTCAGGTCTCCCAAAGAGAAATTGAAAGAACTATGCTTGGAATATCACGCCTCACTCAAGTGAAAGAAGGAATCTGGAGCTCCGACCTCCGTAGCTGTTCCAGAGTCAGGGACACTGTCTCGTTTGCCAAGAAAATCAGATGAGCTGGATATGTAATGTGATTTGGAGACAACCGCTGGATTGGAGCCGTTACCGACTGGATCCCATGTAATGTCAAAAGATCACATGGCCGCCCACCTACAAGATGGTCAGACTTCTTTGTCAAGACCCTGAATAAATGGTTCTTTGTATTCCTGAGGCAGCCAGATGCCATTGGACTACACTGGCATGTGATAGGGTCAAATGGAAATGTTACTGGCGCCCGCTTGAGCAAATCGATGAATAACGGGATGTCAAGTAATGAAGTGATATTAAATATTTTATTAATATGTTTTTAAATTCAATAGTTTTAAAGTAATCTGCTACATATCAATAGAAACTACAACATGCTACATAGGCTTTCTCAGAATTTTATCACATATTAACAGTATTCCTTAAGTCCACCCTTGTTAGCACCAGTGGAAGAATGGAAAAGTTTTATGAATTCTATGGAAATTAGGAAAACTGGGAAAGTAACATTCTGTAAGAGAAGAATAATTTGGGTTTTAATTTCTGGGTTTATGATGGAATGGTTTGAGGCTCTTTATGTTCCTGGGTGAGCAGATGCCCTTGGGCTACACTAGCATGTGACAGGACATATGGAGATGTTACTGGTGCCTGCTGGAGCAAGTCAATGATCAACGGGAAGACAAGTGATACAAGTGATACAAGTGATACTTATTAAACAAGGAACATTATTAGAGACTAGTAATATCAGAGTACTAGCACTAGTGAAATAACAACTTAGCGTTGGCTCTAGAAAGCCAACTGTGCCTAAGGTAGCAAAATTTTCTATTAGTCCTTTCTCTCAGTTTGCCAAAAATAAGAGATCTGTCAAAAAGGCTTATATTCCTGGCAGAGATAGAGTAAGAAACATCTGAACAACAGCAAAATTAATTCTAGACTAAATACTTCTCAAGTTCAACCCAATAAATCTTTTAAGCAAGATGAGAAAAAAAATCAAAGTATGACCATAACTAAACTTTGTCCTAGAACAAAAAACCAAAAGAATTTACAAGGGGACCAGAGATATATAATACAGCACTTGTCTTGTGTGCAACTTTCCTGGGTCAAATACCCGACACCCCATAAGACCCCTGAGCACCACCAGCATTGTTCCCTGAGAGTAGAGCCAGGAATAAACTCTGAGCACTGCCAAGTGTGACCAAAAGTTTTTCTGAAAGAATAATTATAATATATGCATACATAAAGATTCACCCAGTTTCAACAAGGTATGATTCATAATAACTCACATTCAATGAAAGAAAAACAGACAGGATAAGTAGAAAAATATGACCCACAGTGAGGAGGGAAAAAAACCCCAACTAAAACCAAAGCAAAACAACTAACAAATATTAGACTATGGGAAACCGGCATTAAAGCAGTTCCAACTTATTTATATGCTTTCAAAAGGTGAAGTCAAGATATGGTTGATACTAAAAAATGACTCAGTAAAACATCTACACATTAACACTCTACTGATGAGATTAATAACAAATTCAAAATTACAGAAGAAAAATAAGAATCAATAAAAGACTAAAAATTGAAAATCATAGAAAAAGAACTTTCTTAAATGAGTTAAAGAAATTAAACTCTTCATATGGAAGAGGTTAGGGAATTTCACCTGGCTGTGCTCAAGGCTTATTCCTGGTTCTGTGGTCACAAATCACTCTTGGCTGTGTTCAACAAACTACTTGTGGTGTGGGCATCAACCTATGGTCAACCACATGTAAGGCCAATACCTTAACCTCTGTTCTATCTGTCCCATCCTATGGACCTATTTTTAAGCAGTATAATGTGTATATATCAAGAATCTTTCAAGGAGAAAGACATATTTGAAGTCGCTTTTCTGTTGCAAAAGAATTATTGAAAGTACTGCTGTTGCACAAATACAAGCTCAACAAACCCCAGCTAAGCACAGCAATGATGAAGGAATGCACATAAAGGCAACTCAAACTGCTCACACATGTGAAAGAAAGACAGCAGACTTCTTACCAGAACCAATGCAGTTCAAAAAAGAGTGGAGCAAAATATTTGAAATGGTGAAAGAAACGATACCTCAAATTGTATATACAGTGAAACTATCTTTAAAAAATCAAATAAAGGCATTTTTTTTCAAAAACACAGTAGAGAAGATTATCAGCAATACACTCAATGCTGTGAGAATGTAACAGGAAGTTGTTTAGGTAGGAGGAAAGACACTACCTAGACACCTGGGTCTATAGAAAAAAACAGGCCAGCACTGGAAATGTCCCAAATAATAATATAAAAGTAAACACTTTCTTCTAATTATTCAATATCTTTAAAATCACTGTCACTGTATCACTGTCTTCCCGTTCATCATCGATTGGCTTGAGCGGGCACCAGTAACATCTCCATATGTCCTGTCTCATGCTAGTAGAGCCCAAGGGCACCTGCTTGCTCCAGGAACATAAAGAGCCTCAAACCATTCCATCAGGTCATGGGAATGAGGTCTAAAATTGTTACTGGTATTTGGCATATCAAATACAACACGGGTAGCTTGCCAGGCTCCGCCATGCGGGTAGCATACTCTTGTAGTCATCTCTAAATCCAGCATTTATTGATGAACCGTGTGGCCCTCTTGCAGCCCGGGCGAGCCGGGCTGTGATAGGCTGGTCTACTGGGTGGAGTTCTGACAAGAGGGAAGTCCAGGTGAAAAATGGAGGCCCTCATGGAGTGGGGGGGTCGTCTGGCTTGTTGCAAGGCTCTGCTGGGATGGAGGGCCAGGGCTAGAACCCGCCATCCCTCCGTCTTTAAAATACAGTTTACCATTTATTACTTGATCACTTGACATCCCTTTATTCATCGATTTGCTCAAGCGAGCACCAGTAACATCTCCATTTGACCCTATGATGTGCCAGTGTAGCCCAATGTCATCCTAGTTGCTTCAGCAATACAAAGAGCCTCAAACCATTTGTTCAGGGTCTTGACGAAGAAGTCTGACCACCTTGTAGGTGGGCGGCCATGTGATCTTTAGAAATCCTGTGGCATCCAGTCGGGCTCTAGTCCAGCAGTCATCTCCAAATAGCATTACATGTCCAGCCCATCTGATTTTCGATGCCTTGGGAAACGAGACAGCGTTCCTGACTCTGGAACAGAGATGGAGGTCGGAGCTCCGGATTACTTCTTTCACTTGAGAGGCGTAATGTTCCAAGCATAGCTCTTTCAATTCCTCTTAGAGATACCGAATAGCATTCTCATTTGTAGGGCCCAGGTCTATGAGGCGTATGTTAATGCAGGGAGAATGGTGAAGTCAAAGAGATGTGCCCAGAGCCAGAGGTTCTTTGTCTTTTTAGCTATTTCTTCGATGCTTTTGAAGGCATTCCATGCCGTTCTCTTCCTCCCTGCGCAGCTCAGGCTTTAGGTCATTCATCACATTGACTTCTCGACCTAGGTGCACATAACTGTTGTATTCAGAGATGTTTTTTCCATTGAGAGTGAATGGGGCCTCTGGAACTAGTTCATTTCTCATGAACATAGTTTTGTTGAGATTCAGCTGTAGACCTATCTTTCCACATTCTCAGTCAAAGTCAGCCACCATTTGTGCCGCTTGGCTACTGTTTGGTGTTATTAGAACGATGTCATCAACCAAGCGGAGGTGGTTTAGTTGCCGATCGTCTATCTTCACTCCCATTCCTTCCCATTCTAATTGTCACATGATGATTTCGAGGGTGGCGCTGAAGGAGTTTTGGTGAAATGGTATCACCCTATCACCCTGCCGAACTCCTCTTTTGACATTGATGATCACTTCTTTGTAGAATGGTGAGATCCTGGTGGTGAATCCGTAATACAGCTCACGAAGGATCTTGATGTATTAGGTTTGAACGCCCTGTTTGGCTAGGGATTCAATGACCGCTTCAGTCTCCACAGAATCAAAAGGCTGTCTTTAAATCAATGAACGTGAGACAAAGGGGCATCTTGAACTCCCTACAAACTTCAATGAGTTTAGTTACCGTGTGGATATGGCTCGATTGTGCTGAATCCTTTTCGGAAGCCAGCTTGCTCGCATGGTTGCCCTTCATCTAATGTTCTGCCAATCCTGTTCAGGATGACCTCGAGTGAACAGCTTGTAGATGACAGACAACAGGCAGATGGGGCAATAGTTGCCAATGTTGTGAATGTCTCCCTTCTTGAACAGTAGAACTGTCTTGCTGGTTTTCCATTCGGAGGGCACCTTGCATTCAGACAGGTAGCATGTGAAGAGCCAACCTAGTGTATTGATGAGTACTGAAGGCAGATTTTTCAGGTGTTTGGGTCTGACTTTGTCTGAGCCTGGTGCTGCTCCCTTCTTTACCGACAAAATGGCATGTTGGATTTCAGAAGGGAAAACGCTGGGAACAACATATCTATCCTGCGGGAATTTGGTTGTGGGCAGGTGGATGTGGCTATCAAATAGATCTGAGTAGAAGTCATGGATAATCTCCATTGCCTTTCTGGAAGATGTGATAAATCCATCAGGACGTTACCATTTATTCCAAAAACCATATTGTAAAATCTAGGTTTCACTGTTGCAACCTAGAATATACACTAAGGCAAGATCAATGACAATAATAAGCCAGAAGAAAGGGAGTATTTAAAGTATTGTGGTATGGCTCTTAATTCTGTATGTGATGTTTTATAACATCCCTTGAATGCAGAGAGTGCATTAAATTAAATATACACATAATGAAACCTAAGACAAGCACTACAAGTACAAGTAGAGTTCATAAACAGAAAATTAGAGAATTATAAAAAACAAGTCAAAAATAGGGCATAATGAGTAGGATAGGGTAGCGAAAGTACAGAAAGTAGAAAACAACCAACCTAACACACACACACATACACCAGGATAAAAATATAGTGATAGATTTTCATCTAAAAATATCAATAAACATAGCAAATATAAGTGATCTAAATCAGAGGTACAGAAAACTAAGATATGAAAACAAGATTTGACTTACATTTTTTTTTTTTTATGGCACTTGAACTAAAAATTGTCTCACCCGCACAGCAGAGCCTGGCAAGCTACCTGTGTTGTATTTGATATGCCAAATACCAGTAACAATTATAGACCTCATTCCCATGACCTGATGGAATGGTTTGAGGCTCTTTATGTTCCTGGAGCAAGCAGATGCCCTTGCGCTCTACTAGCATGAGACAGGACATATGGAGATGTTACTGGTGCCCTCTCGAACAAATCGATGATGAACGGGAAGACAGTGATACAGTGATACAGTGATTTAGAAAGTCATTTAAAGAAAGAGGAAAGAGTCACAAAAAGCAGCAAGAGCAGTCAACATCATGGAAATGTGAACCACAATACTCTCAAAGGCTTACTCCTTGGCCCTTTGCAGAAAAGTGTCTCCCTGGTCCAAACACCCAAATTAAAATGCAGAGGCAATCAAATTATATGTAAAATAGTAAGACCTGATACATACTGTCTACTAAAAATATCTTTAAGTATAAAGCAAAAAAAAATAAAGATAGGTGGAAAGTGGTGGTGTTAAGAGTAAATGGATGAAAAGATATACTGCTTATCACCAAAAAGTAATCTTCTTAACACTTATACTAATCAAAAGAAAGTTGTTATATTATGTAGACATAAGAGAGAAAAATACTCCCAAGGATAAGAAAGGTCATTTTTATAATGGTAAAGTGATCAATTCATCAAGCAAACATAATTATCCTAAATTCCTATGCACCTAATAATAGAGTTTCAAAACATATGAAGCAAACAGTGATAGAGGTCCAAGGACTATTAAACCAATCTATATTTGCAATCAGGGAGCCCAATACTCATTTCTCAATAATGGATTTTAAAAAAAAGCAAGACTACAGAAGATCTGAGCAACACAATCACCAATTTGACCTATTTGAAATTTATAGAACACTGCATTCACTGAGGGCAGAAATACATAATCTCTTCAAATAAATATAGAACATTCAGCTAAATAGATCCAAATCTGTCCAATAGACAATTTCCATTAATATAAAATTTTAAGACATTAAAATACAAAACTATGCTTTTGAATGATAATTTAACTAAACTGGAAATCAACAATAAAGTTATTGGGGAGAAAATTCTCCAAATATGAGAACTAAATATGAGAACTAAATAAAAGCTAAATAAAATAAAGGAGAAAAAAAAATTTTAAATAACTTTTGTTAAACGTAAAAAACACAAAATATTGAATATTTGAAACACAGTGAATGCAGTGCATGGGTAAATGTATAGAATGAATGTTTTAAATATAAATAAAAGCTTAAGTCAATGACTTCATCCTCCATCTTAGAGATAAAGAACCTGCTACAGAGGCACGCTGGGGGCTGGGGAGTGGGGGGCAGTTGGGGACATTGGTGGTGGGAAATGGGCCCTGGTGAAGAGATGGGTGGTGGAACACTGTATGACCGAAACCCAGACATGAACATGTTTGTAATTGTATATCTTACGGTCATATAATAAAAGATTTAAAAAAAAATTAGAAAAGAAACCAGAGCTACAGTACAGCGGATGGGCATTAATTTGTATGCAGCCCACCCAGATTCAATCTCTAGCATCCCATATGGTCCCTTGAGCACTGCCAATAGTAATTTCTGAGTGTGGAGCCAGAAGTAACCCTTGGGCATTGCAGGATGTGACCCCAAAAAGAAAAAAATTAGAAAAGGTGCAAATTTACAATAAGTACAAGAGGGCAGAGAGACAGTACAGTGGGCAAAGCCCTTGTGATATCTTGTGCACTGACAGGAGTTATCCCAGCTCAAAGAGTCAGGAGTAAGCCCTTAAGACAGCCAGGTATGCACAAGAAAGTAAAAAATAAATATCAGAATAAAAATAAGCGAATGAGAAACAGATAAACAGTAGGGGGAAATCAGTAAGACATCTAGCTGAGCTGATTTTTAAAAGATAAGAACCAAATTACTGGTATCAGAAATAAAAAAAAATTGCCAATATAAATTCTACAGACATAAAACAGATAATAAGGAAATATTATGAGTAACTTTATGGCACTAAGTTCAACATCTTAAAGAAGAAAAATTTCCTTTGTAGACATATTAGTAGACATATTCCACCAAAGTTACTTAAGAAATTATATGACATACAGATAGTAAATGGGTATAAAAAAGAGAATTTTTTATAACTAATCACCAGGGAAATGTAAATCAAAATAACTAGAGGACATCACCTCATACCAGTGAGAAGACCTATATCAAAAAGCCTAGAAACAAATGCTGACAGAGATGTGATAAAAAAGGAACCTTTAATCACTAAAGGTAGGAGTGTAAACTGGTTTAGCTTCCTGGAAGACAGTATAGACTTCCAATTTTTTTAAACAACTGCTATATACCCAGTAATTCCAATCCTTGAAATCAAAACACAAAAACAGTGATTTTTTCCCCCAAGAACACAAAAACTGTTATTCAAAAAGATATATGCTCACCTAGGCTCAGTGCAATGTTATTTACAAAAGTCTTTATCTGGAAACTATCTGAGCACAGATGAACAAAAAAAAATTATGGCATCTTTACACTCTGGAATACTACCCAGATGTAAGAAGATATCAAATCTTCCATTTTGCTATACTTGGATAGAACTAGTGGGGTTCATGCTAAGCAAAATAAGTGAGAAGAACAAAGATAAGTGAGAAATGAGTTCACTCATATGTGGCATATAAAGGAAAAAGCAAAAAGACCGACAACGGCCAATGAGATCACAGCCTTGGACTCTGACAACAGAACTGAATTTGCAAAGTTGAGAGAGATGGGGACAGTGGGGGAAGAGCTATTAGCACTTTGATGATGGACACTAACTGTTTGCAAAAACACAGATATGAACATGATATATATGATATACCATGTTCTTGTAATCTATATCAAGGAAATTCAATTTATAATTAATAAGTGATTTCAGTAGACAACTACAGATAATATGATTCATCTATTAGTCATACAAACTTCTATTTCTATAAAATGTAGGAGAAGGGAATACTTTTAACCTGTACTATAGGAACCAGAGAGATAACATAGAGCTTAAGGCATTTACTTTGCAGGGAGGTCAACAATGGTTAAATCCCTGGCAAGTATCTCCAAGAATGATCTCTGAACACAGACCCCTAAGGACTAAGCTCTAAGTAGAGCTTGTGTGGTCCCCAAACAAAACACCAACAAAATTATGCTACAAGGTCAGAAGTACATGACTAACAACAACAACAAATCAAAGACATCAACAGAAAACTACATACCAATATCCTTGAACATAATGCAAATATTGTAAATCAATGATCAAATCCAATAAGCTAATAAAAAGATATGTCATAACCAAGTGAGGGTTGTCTCTAGAATTTAAATGATTTAACACTTAAAATCAAAGTAATTCACCATATTAATAAACAACAACCAAATAATGTATGAAGATTAACCATATCTAATTTCAAACTTTCTTACAGTAATTTCTGTGGTAAGCAAGAGAGTTTGATATTGGTACTACTATAAATAAATACCCCACATGAAAATGAAAATAACCCATAAATCAGGCTAGGGATATGGTTCAGTAGTACAACACACACTTCATAAGTATCGGATATGGGTTTGATATCTGGCCCTGGGAGGTGTGTGTGTGTGTGGGAGGGAGTGGAAGTGTTCATACACAGAAATAGGTACAATTAAATGAATGATTAAACAAGTAGCCCACAATTCAGGATAGGGATATGGTGCAGTGGTACAATACATACTTCAGAAGTATGAGGCATGGCTTTTCTCTCTGGCCCAAGGAGAGAAAAAATGGAAGTACTCATACATAGAAGCAGGTGCAATTAAATTTATAATAAAATAAAACACTTCAATAAAAGTGAGTACAAACAAAAGAATTATATCTAATATTTCCAATGGAGAACAGATGATCTTCAGAACAAAAAGGTACCAAATCTGGATATATTCAGAATCTAGATAAAGATCTCTCAAAATTAAGGAAATGAATGAATGTATAAACAAATGGCAAATGGATTGAGTGGACACTTCATCAGAGATGGTAAATGCACGTCAATATTCACATACAATATTCACATATGTCAATATTCACAAGAATGTTCAACTTCATCAGGGAAATGCAAATTCAAGCGACAGTGACTTGCCCTGCCCACCAATCAGAATGATTGGAACTGAAAGACTAATCCAACCAAGTGTTGGCAAGGGATTCAAGGGAGGCTCAACCCCTGCTGGTGAGAACATAAATAGTATTATCACAGTTTTGGCAGTTCCTCCAGAAGTTAAATATCCACCTACCCTACGACCAGCTCATTCCTCTCCCAGGTAATTTTCCTGTTCAAACTGAAGGCTATATCCACACAAATACTGGTAAACAATGTAACACTTTTTATTTCTAATAGCTAGAGTTGAAACCAATGCAAATACCAATGTGACTAAATAAAGATACAGTTATATATCTGTACACTGAACTGTCGAGGATGCCGCTAGGATCCCCAACAGTATCAGGACAGAAGTTCTCTTCTACCTCTGGGGCCGCGGGGAACAGAAGAAAACTCATGAGTCTGGTGAAATTACAAAAAGGCTTTTAATAGTACAAAAAGCTCTACCACCACAATCCAATATAACGAAAGAACTCTAGCTCTGGTCAGAACTTACAGCAGATGGTGTGGCTGACTGGGCTGACACCTGGGGATGTGGTAGAACCCCAGGACTCCACAGAAGGTGAAACTACAGCCCCCAGAAGTCCGAGCAGAAGCAGAAGTAAACAGATTCATCCCGGAATGCAAGGATGGTTCAACATCTGCAAGTCAATCAACATAATACATCATATCAACAAAAAGAAAAATAAAAACCATATGATCATATCAATAGATGCAGAGAAGGCATTTGACAAGATTCAACACCTGTTCATGATAAAAACTCTCCGTAAAATGGGGATTGAAAGAATCTTCCTCAATATAATCCAGGCCATCTACTACAAGCCCACAACGAGCATCATTCTCAATGGGGAAAAACTGAAAGTCTTCCCCTTAATATCAGGAACAAGACAAGGCTGCCCACTCTCACCACTTCTATTCAGTATAGTACTGGAAGTACTTGCCATAGCAATCAGGGAAGAAAAAGAAATTAAGGGCATCCAGATAGGAAGGGAAGAAGAAAAGTTGTCACTATTTGCAGATGACGTGATATTATACCTGGAAAACCCTAAATTCTCTACCAAAAAACTACTAGAAATAATAGATTCCTGCAGTAGAGTGGCAGGGTACATAATTAATACCCAATACCCAAAAGTCAATGGTCTTACTATATGCAAACAACAAAAGAGAAGAAAGGGACAATAAAGAAACTATCCCATTCACAGTTGCGCTGCAGAAAATCAAATACCTAGGAATTAGTTTGACAAAGAATGTAAAGGATCTCTATAAAAGAAAACTACACAATGTTACTTCGAGAAATAAAAAGAGGACCTAAGAAAATGGAGACACATTCCTTGTTCATGGATTGGAAGGATTAACATTATAAAGATGGTAATACTCCCTAGAGCTTTATACAGATTCAATGCGGTCCCTACAAATATACCCATGATGTTCTTCAAAGCAATTGAACAAACACTCCTGAAATTTGTATGGAATAATAAATTCCCACGAATAGCTAAAGCAATCTTTGGGAAAAAGAAGATGGGAGGTATCACTTTCCCCAACCTCAAGCTCTACTACAGAGCAGTTGTAATTAAGACAGTGTGGTATTGGTATAGAGACAGACTCGTAGAACTTGGAATAGAACTGAATATCCTGAAACACACTCTCAAATATACAACCACTTAATCTTCGATAAAGGAGCAAAAAAATATTAAGTGGAACAAAGAAAGCCTATTCAACAAATGGTGCTGGGAAAATTGGGCAGCTAGGCGTAAAAAATGAACTTAGATCTCCTTTTAACGCCATGCACAAAAGTCAGATCAAAATGGATTATAGATCTCAACATCAGACATGAATCTATAAGGTACATCGAAGAAAACATAGGAGAAACGCTCTATGACATCGGAAACTAAAAGTATCTTTAAAGACGACACACCACTGTCCAAGCAAATTGAAGCAAAGATAAACAAATGGGATTATATAAAATTGAAAAGCTTCTGCACCTCAAAAGAAATGGTGACCAAAATACAAAGACAATTCACAGAGTGGGAAAGGATATTCACCCAATACCCATCTGACAAGGGGTTAATATCCAAGATATATCAGGCACTGGTAGCACTTCATAAGAAAAAAACAGCCAACCCCATCAAAAAATGGGGAGAAGAACAGAAGCTTCCAAAAAAGAAGAAATTCGAATGGCCAAAAGGCATATGAAAAAGTGCTCTTCATCATTAATCATCAGGGATATGCAAATCAAAACAACAATGAGGTACCCATCTCACACCACAGATACTGGCACACATCCAAAACAGCAAGAACAACTGGTGCTGGTGTGGATGTGGGGAAAAAAGGGACTCTCATCCACTGTTGGTGGGAGTGTCGACTGGTCCAGCCCTTTTGGAAAACAATATGGGCATTCCTCCGAAAACTAGATATTGAGTTCCCATTTGATCCAGCAATAACACTCCTGGGAATATACCCTAGTGACTGAAAAACACATAGCAGAAGCACTATCTGTACTTCTTTATTCATCTCTGCGCTATTCACAATAGCAAGAATCTGGAAACAACCTTAGTGCCTTACAACAGAGGACTGGCTAATGAAACTGTGGTACATCTACATGATGGAATACTATGCAGCTGTCAGAACAGACGAAATTGTGAAATTTACCTGCAAATGGATGGACATGGAGACTATCATGCTGAGTGAAATTAGTCAGAAGGAAAAAGACATATATAGAATTACTGCATTCATTAATGGGATATAAATATATACCAGTGTTTTTACTGAGTATGAGAAATGGTAATGTCAGACTAGAACTTACCATTAAATATACACAAAGAGACTTACATGATAAACCCTAAATGTCTGCAGGGATATCCACAATGCGTAAAGAAGGTGGGGGAAGAGATTCAGAGATAGAGAGACAGAGAGAGAGAGAAGAGGAAAAGGGGAGTACCTGCTATTGAGGCAGCCTGGGGGTGGGCGAGAGGGGGTGTGGGTATACTGGTGGTGGGGGTGAGGTACTGGTGGAGGGATGGGTGCTGGAAATCTGTATTACCAAGACCCAATTATGAACACCTTTGTAATTGTATGTTTCACTGTGGTATAATAAATTTATTTTTAAAAAAGGAACTTAGACCATACAAGAGAGCTCAAGTCTCCCACCAAAGAAAGAAAATCTCACCCTAGAGGAGTCCTACCCAAAAAGAAGGAGAGAAAAGCAGCAGGGGCCTCCAAGACAGTTCCCTTATATACACCAAAGTAATCCTATCTGTGGACAGGGAGGGTCCTGTCAACAAAGAACTATAAACAGAGTGTAGAAGTGTGGTGCCACACCCTATTATAGGTATAAACAAAGGATTATACCAAGGACTAAGCCCTTCTTCCGAGATGATCTCTTATGTAAAACACTGGAGAGAGGGTGCTGGTATAAAGTAATACATCTTAATTTTATGAGCTTCATGTAATCTAGATGGTACCCACAAGGTCCTTCTTATTTATTATCTGCACCAGGTGATTCTGAATATCTTGTTCTCTGTACACTGAAAGGGTCACACTCGCCTGCATGAGGGCAAATAGTATGATCCTTCCTATAATCTTAAAGATAGTCTCATCGTAGCCAGGGTGGTAGTCTCCTGGTAAATTCTAACTGTCCCACGCTGGGTGTAGTGGGTATAAAGAGGAGCTGTGCCCAATCTAGGAAACATAGAAGTTTTAGTAGATGTATAATAAGTCAGAAGTTATTCAGAGTCAAGGTGACTTCTATAATTGCCACACCCTCCAGTAGTGTTTACATAGAAGAGATATCTCATTAGAATGAACCTTGGCTTAAGAACATGTAAGTAGATTAAGCTGTGAGTGGGTAAAACAGCAAAGCTCCCAGACTAGCTAAACCTGTCATCCAACACAGAACTATCACTCAGGAACATAAAGGAGATGAATCCTAACACAGTGATTTAAAGGTCAAAAAGAATTTTTCCAAAGAAAGAAACTAGAGAACAGAGGATAGTAGGCCACAGAGGTCACTTAAGACAAGATGATGAATAAATTACTTTGACCTGTGGTTATGACTTCACATGTCAAAATGCCCAAGCTGATCAAATTGCATACTTCAGTTTCTTATAATACTCCAAAAAGCTGCTATAAAAAATTTAACACTGAGGCAGGAGTGACACACCCTAAATGTGACTACTTGCCTTGCATGTGACACTTAGGTTTGATCCTTGGCACCATATAAGGTCTCCTGAATCTCACTCAATGCCTGAGTGCAGAACCAAGAGTGAGCTCTAAGCATCACCTGAGCCAGTCTCTGAACTAAAAAAAAAAAAACATAATTTTCTCTCCTCATGGTTTTGAAAAACTTTCACCTTGAGAAAACCCCCTAAAGAAATACAAGCTTCCTTCTACAGGATGAGGGGAATACATCATCTTCCAACCAGGATCTGCAGAGTATGTGGAGGTAATTTCTTGCCTTTCATCTCTCCTCTTGTTTTAACTGAGGACATTAGTCTCCTGGAAGATAGGACCCTTTCCCTGGCAGGTCAGAGATTCCCAGACATCTCAGAAGCTGGGGTTCCTGGCACAAGGGAGAAAGAAGATGGGGCTGGAGTGAGAACAGGCTGCGGCCGGGCACCAACTGAGGGAGCAGGGCCGGGGGGCCCCAGATACAGCATGCAGCTGTGATGGGAAACCAGCCCGCCCTGTGGCGCTGGCGCGTGCCCTGCAGGAGAAAGGGCCAGTGTGTGTGAAGTGAAAAGACCCATTCAGAGAAGCTAGGGGGCACCGCAGGACCCAGTCCCCCCCAGCTGGGACATGCCTTAAACCTGAATCACTGCCCCTTCCCCAGAGGCTAAGCTAGAACATTCTGCCTTGTCAAAGACTTGGCACAGCAGGGACCTATGAACTCTCAGAGCACCCCTGCCTACTGGGGCCCCAGCATGAAGAGGAGCCCAGAGCATTCAGTACAGCTCAGGGAGGTGAACAGCAAAAGACTAAGATGAATGGGAGGGAAAGAAGGCAGAGAAGCAGCAGCATACCCTGTGGCCAACAACAGGCCCTAGCCACCACTCCCACTCCTAATACCTCCTGTCCCGGCGTAACAGTCCTCACTGGAGTAAAGTGTAGAGAGAAGTCCAACTCCCTTTTTCTAAGATAAGTAAATATATTCCTGAGGGCCAGGCTCAGTGGTAGAACATATGCCTCCCATGTGGAAGAACTGAGTTCAATTCCCATAACTGCAAAATAGTTGGGGGCAGAGAGATAGTACAGAGGTTGAGTCAACTGGGTTTTCCTTGAAAACAGCCACACCAAACAGGGTACTCTCAGCCTAGCTGAACGCAATAAAAAAAAATCCCAAAACTAAAGCCAAGTGGATTGCTCAGCAGTGGCCAGAGGTGGGCCACGTGGAGGTTCCAGCACGGAAGGTGCAATTCTACAGCATGAAGGGCCCAGAGAGCTGCACCAAGAACACAGTGCAGACGCTGAGGACGGCGCTGCTTTCTCCAGCAGCTCAGGGCGCGGGCAGCCAGGGAGGTCCAGGGCAGTCCCTTATGTGCTTTATTCCCCAATCTTTTTTGGGCATTTTGGGTCACATGCAGCAATGCTCAGGGGTTACTCCTGTCTCTGCACTCAGGAATTACTTTTGGCGGTGCTCAGGAGACCATATGGGATGCCGGGATCAAACCCAGTTTGGCCCATGCAAGGCAAATGCCCTACCTGCTATTGCTCCAGTCCTCCCTCACATGCTTACGATAAGCAGCATCCTGGGAATTCCCAGAGACACCCAGAGGCCCCAAACCCCAAATACATGCATGTACTTTAGTCGCACAAATACAGGGTCACTGCCAAAATTTGAGTTTTTGTCCTGATGGTGCGTTTTTGTTCTGATGACACACAGGCTGGCGAATATTGAACCAAAATTAGTATCTTGATGACCAGGGTCTTTTCCTTCTAGGACACATGCTGGAAAACATGGTGATCCCTATCCTGAAGAGGAGGCCTGAGATTGCACAGATTGGGAGCCCTCGCCTGATAATTCTGAAAAATATCAATGCCCCGCCACCTGGTCCCATTATAATGTGACACCCTCAAAATCCTAGTGAGCAGCCCTCTCAATATAAAATTTCTCAAGCACTTAAAACTCAATCATTTAAAAAGCACTAAAAACTCATCTCTTTGTGAACTTTTTTCTAAATCAGTTCTATTAGATCCTCAACACTTAAATGAATCTGCACTTGCCAGTGGGTTAAAGCTCTGTGAAATGAAAACAGAAAAAGAAGAAATAGAGTAACACTTCAGCAAAGAGAATTTAGATGGGACAATGGGGAGAACTCTGGATGGGACGTTATTTAAGGGACACCATAGATGTCTTACTGCTGCAAACACCTGTTCAAGGGAACAGGGCCATGTTCAGACACTTCAAAGAAAGCAACAAGAGATTGGGCAGTGGGTCCCCTTGCCTGGGTTTCCCTCTGTTCTATCCCTACGCCTCTCTAGCTCTGAATAGTCCATGTAATGTGTGGACTCATAAGGCAGAGTTTACTCTTATCCTCACACAAATGGCTTGATAAGCATTCAGATCTGATCTGGCAGTATCTCTCTGTTTGTGAACTGCTGGTGTCTTTTATGCTCGACATATATCCATCCGTGTTCCAATTCCGGCAAAGACTCCTTCTCTTAGCTGGAGATGTGGTTTTGGACAATGCATGTTTAATCTAGCCAAGGGAACATATTTCCTCCTAAAACACGTCCCTGACAGCAAGGCAAAGTGTGATTAAGTTGTGTCATGAAGAGGTGCGGCTCAATCCATCTGGCAAAGGGGAGTCTTGTGCTGCCTAATTAAGAAATTTAATGATCTGGTCGGATCAAACATCCAATTACAGTTTTGATACGTGAAATTACTCAATTAGATTTCTGTGAGTGGGACTGAGCTGGTGTCCAAATGAAAATCTCGGGAGCTAGGAACCCGAATCCGGGGCTGGGAAGAATCGCGCACATCGAGGTCAGCCACGTGGTCTGTAGCAAAGGAATGCCATGCGACATTCTGAAGATTCTTGGCAGGAACTTGTGAAACGCTGATCGGATTTGCTTGGAAATTTTTTAAATAATTGGCTCCTGCTGGCTGAGGCCCCATGCCAACACCACATGGTGATTCATTCGTGACATTCCTAGAAGAGAGAATCTGCCGGAAGAGCTGCAGTAATATGTTTAGGGAATAAGCATGCTATCCTCCGAATACGATGCAGGAGAGGAATCGAACAGCAGGACATAGAGAGGCCTTTGGGTTTCTAGGGAGAATATTTTCAATTTAAATGGAAATTGTATGACTCTTCCTTGTGTCCCCTTTCTCAGTTCCAAGTGAGACACGGACTGAGACTGGTTTGGGATCAAGCCTGCCATTCCTGAACTCATTATTAAGGGCCACTGGATTTGCTATTTGTTAACCAAAGCTCTGGAGGTTGGGATGGTGTCTTTGTAAAGAATATACTTGGAACATCATTTGCTGGGCATTTGTGGGGGGTTCTTTGATTAGAGGGAGGCTTTTCAGAAGTCCAGAAGATGGCTTCAAAGTGCTGGCCTGGCAAGTGAGAGGCCACAAGTTCAAATCCCCCCCCCCCCCCCCCCCAGAGCAACCCACATACTCTGAAGTGATCCTGATCACCCCATGGTCTGAGATTAAGCAAAGGGGAAAATAAATGAAACCTGTGAGTGACAAAAGGAAAATGCCAGGGGAGTCTGTGCTCTGGAATTAGTAAGGGATCATACTTCAGAGAGCAGAGAGAAAGACACTCTGAGCAGAAGAACATACAACAAGAATCAAGACCATGAGAAAAAAACAGAAATGAGAGTGGGATGGTGGGGGGAGGGAGAAGGGGACAAGCATGGGAGAGTAAAAGGAAGAAAAGATGAGGAAGGGAGAGAAAATCCAGTCTCTATAGAGGGTTCCAACCTGGGCCGGTTCACCCCCTCCTTAGGCAACCTGGTGGTCCTCTCCGCTCCTGGAGGGTCACCATATTGATGCCGAACTTAGTGCAGACACTCAATCGGCATAGCGCATTACAGCCCAGAACTCCCTGGACTCAGTGGGGCCCTGAGTGGTGGTCTGCTGTATCTTTCCAGGCGCTTCCTGAAGGCTCCAGAGAACAACGTGGGCAGCTGCCCTGTTTGATGCTGCGTCTGCAGAAGACTGTCTTCCCTGTGCCCTGGCCACGGAAGAGGCGGGGTGGACTGCTTAGAAGGTTCCAGGAGCAGGCTGCCAGAGGTTTGTGCCTGCTGATGAGGGATGATGCTTGCACTACCAGAGTGGGTGCCTCTACGTGAAGGCTGCTCTCCAGGGCCACTCTCATACTTGACCACGCCCAAGCTCTCACGGCTGCACCCCTTCTCCGCATGCTCAGCGTCACTCAGCACCTTGGCCACCTTCTACTTGTGAGCAGTGTCGAGGGCCCTGCTTCCGTGACCACATGGCCGCTTCCTCCAAGGTCTCAGCACCTTCAAATTTGCCCTGGCATCTGTAGAGAGCCCCAAGTTTTTTAAAGTGTTCGTAACAGTTGGGCTGTCCACCTTACACACTTTGTACCAGCCGCTGTACTCTCCAAACGAGGGGTCCGTCTGGAGACTCACAGAAATGGGGCAGAGCTGCTACTGACTCTCCCTGTGCCCAGCCACTCACGAGGCACCGGGAGGGATGGCGGGTTCTAGCCCTGGCCTGGCACTCCAGCAGAGCCCCGTAACAAGCCAGATGACCCCCACTCCATGAGGGTCTCCATTTTCCACATCTGGACTTCCCCTTCATCAGAACTCCACCCAGCAGACCAGCCTATCACAGCCCAGCTTTGCTGCCACGCAGTTCATCAATAAATGCTATATTTAGAGATGACTACAAGAGTATGCTACCCACATGGTAGAGCCTGGCAAGCTACCTGTGTTGTATTTGATATGCCAAATACCAGTAATAATTATAGACCTCATTCCAATGACCTGATGGAATGGTTTGAGGCTCTTTATGTTCTTTAAGCAGATGCCCTTGGGCTCTACTAGCATGAGACAGGACATATGGAGATGTTACTGGGGCCCACTCGAGCAAATCGATGATGAACGGGAAGACAGTGATATAGTGATATAGAGGGTTCCAGGGGACGGACTTAGAGAAAGGCAACATCAGCAACACTGAACAACAGGAGGGTTCGGGAAGGAACAAGATGAATCTGGTCCCTCCACAAACTGACAGGAAGTAGCTCCATCCAATGAGACATGACTACACATGGATACGACACACCGCAGGATGCATTGGGGGAAGTCCTGAGGCCAAGAGGGAGCTTCTGAAGCCTGGGTGTTCATGCCAAGGCCTCTTAACCAACTGCTGGATGCCCATTTTTAATTCCTCTTTTCTTACATTTTCCATCTATCAAAATGCAGAAAGATAGCATTGGTAACCAGGTAATAAAGGGTCGGAAAAGTAAACTGGGATTCTCAACTCTAAAAAATATGACAATGAGAACAGCCCACTCTGACAGTCTCACAGAGTTTTTTACTCCAAGCATGCAGGGAACCCAATATTAGAGCAAAGGAGAGGGTGAGACGGTCTCACACAGGAGCTGGTGAGAGTTGAGGGTTGAAGTGGGTTGACCAGGACCAACTACAACCACCTAATTAAGGGGAAACAATGAAATACATCCTCCATTCCTAAAGGGTTCAAACTGATGATGGCTCAGTCATGTACAGTGCTGGAAGCTTCCAGCAGGCACAGCTCTGGGGAAGGTTGTTAGCATGACAGAAGCGAGTTTCTGAGTGAGAGCAGCTAAAGGGCTGTTAAAAGCAAAACATGGCAACTAAGGGAAGAGGAAATCCACAAAATGAGGCCACTGGAATTGGGTTCAGGATTACTGCACTGGGGGCCAGAGAGAAGGTTCAAAGGGCTAGAGCACACAGGCTTTGTATGTGAGAGTCCTGGGTTCGAACCCTGGTACCACAGACACCCTGGGCACCACCAGGGGGTACCTGAATACCATCCTGCCAGAACAAAACTTCAGAATGAAAGATAATGGATCAAAGTCAGATTCCAAGACAAGGCTCCTAAAAGTGAATCAACACCATGCACAATAACACAGAGAATAGGCGCTAACGCCTACATGCTGTTGTGGGTCCATTGCCCACTGTCTGATCCTTGTGTTTGGTTTGTTTGTGGGGAGAGCCACACCTGGCAGTGCTTAAGGCTTATTCCTGGCTCTGTATTCAAGGATCACTCCTGGAAGGGCTCAGGAGACCATATGCGATATGCAGTATCTCTAGCCTCTGGCCCTATTTTGAATTCAAATGATCTAGAAAGCAGAATGTGCCCACCCAGTTCCCCCCCCCATCCCTCCACTCACACACCCAGGAGAAGGAAGTTCTCAGTATAAGATGACTCCCAGCTCTCACTGGCTCATGGAGGGGATAAGGCTGAACATGCAGAAGGACAAGCTATTATTGCTGGCAGATGGCAAGGCTGATACAGGCAAGGGAAGCTAATAAGAATCTACACATCAGACGCCTCCAAATCCCCCAATTTGGAGATAGCTTCTTGAAGAGATAAGGTTGAAATATATCTACAGGACCTGTAGCCTCACAGAGACTTTGTTTATTTATGAATGCAACTGCATGAGAAATATTTCAACTGTACAAAAATCACAGCCGGCTCAATCATATATTTAAAGGGGATAAAAAGGTAATGACATAGAATTCATTCCATCCCAGACAATGTAAGATATATGAAGACAGCTCCAACAGTCACCGGGAAAGATGCCCTGAAATGTCATTAGGTGAGCGAAGAATGCAAACCTGTTAGCCATTGCTTTGTGCTATGCATTGTGCTGGGTTGTGCAGGAGATTCCACAGTAAAGAATGTGATTGTGACACACGAGGTTCACAAGTGGTAAGAGACAAGACTGGAGCTGCCACACAGACTAATTACTGCAGGGTCACCCATGACCCTTGGATCTTTTGTTCTCAGGCTAGTGCCAAACCAGGCCTCTGTGCCCAGCATACAGCAGGCTGACGAGCCAGGAGTAAGCCCAGAAAGCCCATAGCCAATAACTTGCAGGACTTGACATAAATCTCACAGCTCCCTTACACCTCAGGTGGGATCACCCTGGACCGCTTCCAGGAGTTTCCCATGGGATGAAGCAGCAACAACCTCTGACTACCATCTCTGACTATATCTCCCTCCTTTCTTGACTCCCACACGGGGTACCTATGCTTTGCAAATAAATGGCTGTACTTCAATCCTTGCTCAAAGTCGTTTCTGGGGTAACCTATGCTGTGTGCCTACTACGTGCTGGGAACTATGTGCTATGCCAGTTAACGTACATTCATGATCTTGTTTAGTCCCTTGAATAACTGGAAAAGAAAACTATGATTTCATCACCACACTTTCCTGCTTAGGCTACTACATACCTTCTCTATTACACTCAGGGCTTTTTGGAATCCTAGTGTATGGACACAAACCAGGGTACCTCTAAACCCCCAATTATTTCCCCAGTAACTATGACTCTACTGCCAGTTCCTCTTCTGGCGACTTGCACCTTATTCATCTTGAAAAGGCCTTTGCGGCGCACACACCCGCCCCAAATACCCTCAGGATGCAAAGTGGGTATTTGGGGCGGGGTGTGTGTTACTCTAGCTTTATTTGGAGTATATTCCCTCTCTGCACTCAGGGGTCACTCCTGGTGGGACTTGGGACCGTCTGGATTGACAGAGATCGGAGTCTGGGTCCGTGGGTGGGATGCAAGGCAAGGACACTTCCCACTATACTATCTCTCCAACCCTTCTGGGTATTGTTAGCTATTATAACCAAGAAAAGTGAGTCTCTCCAGGAGGTAAAAGGCAGGTACCTGGGACCTTTCAACTCCCTCTCCAGGTTCTTGGAGAAATGGCATCTTCCATGAGGGCCGTGGAACCAACAGGGGAGACAAGCAGAGGTGACAGAGAAAAGAAACTTCTAGGAGTCAAACTGACCCCTGCCCTTCCGTGGCATTTATGGCAAATCAGCAGTGTTTATTCCTAAACCAAAGTTAACCAAATTTGGATTCCTGCCCATGGCAATAGACAGAACCCTGCCTCATGTGGACAATGTGGTGCAGTCCATAGACCAGCTTGCTTAGCCCATACCCCTAGCTGGCAAAATTTGGAAATAATGCTACAAAATCTCCAGGATCTCTTGTAGGTGGATGTCTGGATGAGACTGTGATTCTATGCCTGGGAAAGCTCCAGCAGGGCTTTTCTGTGAGGCAGGATGCAGGCAGAGCCCTGAGATTGGGGTGATGCCAAAGAGGAGTGTTGGGGCCCATGTAAAGAAGGACAAGATGGTAGTTTTTGGGCCTTTAAACCCAGAATGCTGCCCCAGTGGGGTTGTGTCCTGTAACTGCTCAATTTTTGCTTCCTCTCCCAGAAGAATCTTTCCTAGAAAAAAACCCATTATAAAGATGTTCATGCCAATAAACCAAGGCCCTCATGAAAATCTAGTCTGGATACATAAAGACAGCTGGGGATTTGACCAAAACAATGCTATTCTTCTCTTTCTGATGATTACTGATTCTATGCAATCAATATACATAGAGGACAGTCAGGACACTTAGACTACAAGCCTGTAAGCCCCGTGACTCATGTCTCTTCTTTCCTGTTTCTTTTCTCAATTCTTACGGCATCCCTAATTCAGGCATGTTCACATGGGCTCGTCACCGGCAGAGGGGCACTCTTGGAGGTCAGGGCGCTACTTAATTAGGAAGGCGCTTCCTGGTGTAACAGCTGTCAACACTGGGGAGGCAGCTTTTAAGACCAGGCCTGCAGCTGAACACCTCTGAGCCTTGACTGTGGCTCCTTCCATTACCTGGAGACACTGAGCCCCACATCCTGTATTAAAGTTCCTACTGCTCACCATGGATCCCGCAGATTCTGCCATGAGCAACTGAACTCTGACTTGTCAAAGCACGTAGCAAGTCATGATAGTCTCTCGGCACCTACTCACCCTTTGCCCGGCCTCCCTCTCACCCTCCATGCCCCGCCACACCATAACTTGATACTTTGTGTAATAACCGCTGGATAAGTAAGATGTGGGTCTAGATGATTTATTTGGTTTGGGTGGTGCTCAGGGCTTACTCCTGACTCTGTGATCAGGGATTCATTCACTCCTGGAAAGGCTCAAGGGATCATATGGGATGCAGGGACCAAACCCAAATTGGCCACATGCAAGGAAAATCTGGCCTCCAAGGATTTAGAAGTTAAAGGGGAATTGTAGGCCAGAGACATGCAGGAGTCAGCTTCAGAAAGTAGTGACTGAAAGAGTGGGTGTGGCTGGGCCAGAAGAGGGGTGTAAAGGGGACGGGGTGGCCAAGCACTCTATCTGCATTTAAGTAGAAGAAACTGAGGGGTGTCTGCTGGGGAGTGGCGATGAGGAGTGCCCAGAAGAGGACCCTGCAGCAGTTGCTAATCCTGAAGCAAGAGGAAAGGATCTTCTCAAGGGGACAGCTGACAAGACTCTTGGCAGGACAACATAGCCCTCACTGACAGATGAGAGGACGCCTCAGTTCCCCACAAGGGCCTTTCCAGAACTTCTTGAAAGTTGGTATGATAGAACAGCTGTTCTCCAGACCAAATGAGCCAAAAAAATGATCTAAATGATCCACCTGTGATCACCTAGCCTAGGATGTCACACAAGGTCATCTCCACAACATGCCACTGACCGTACAGGGCCCTAGCAGCACTTTATCTACAGGCCCTTCCTTGCATTGAACCGCTGGTGAGTTAGCCTAGGATTACCAGGAAGCTTCCTGTACTCTGCCCCAAAGGAAGAAAACTTGTTTCATTTTCCTTTATCAAAACTAGGCGTATATAAGGATGTGGACGTCAACATACCCACAGAAGCCGGAAGGAGCAAGCTCGAGGAGTGAGTAGGATCCAGGGAGGGTCTGGAGGTTGACCTGTAGGAGCATCATCACTGGGCACTCCCACAGCTGTGCCTCTGACTCAACGTCCCCACTACAGGACACTGGAGCTGGGCAGTCCCCAACTGGAAGGGATATAGGGAGCAGCCTTAGAAAGGGCCTGATGGCTTTCAACCCCAGATTCTCATACTCCCTGCCTGCCGCCACTCACCAGGGAACCCAGCGATGCTCAGAGAACTAAGCAGTACCGGGAACCCATCAAGGCAGCATGCAAGGCATGTACCTTAATCCTTGTATATCTTTCCAGCATGAGCCAAGTTTCTTTCTATTGTCTGCAATCAACACAATGTTTCTAGCAAGAGTCCCTTTAAAAAGATGCCCAGCTTAAGTCCCTATTCAAAGACCTGGCTGGCTGTGACCCCCTTTCTAAGATAACCAGCTACACCCAAGATGCTCCAGGGGCCACGCCATGGCTTCACTCTGTCCCACAGTTCCTAGAACTGGCCCAGACACCCCTGTTTTACAAAGCTGGCCTATCAAGACATACATTATTTGTCTTTGTCACCCATATTCCTAGAACTGGTCACTCTCCCCTTCCTAGGATAAGCTAAAATTATTTTATATACATTTTATTAACTCTATATGATTAGAATATTTCATAGTTGACCCAGATTATTACATGTGT
Organism: Cryptotis parvus; assembly: GCA_021461705.1. Taxonomy (NCBI): domain Eukaryota; kingdom Metazoa; phylum Chordata; class Mammalia; order Eulipotyphla; family Soricidae; genus Cryptotis; species Cryptotis parvus. The sequence goes on from JAJIBD010003015.1 coordinate 31,095, forward strand.
TTCTTATTGTTTTTGTGACTGACTTAGAAAATCTTGCACCTAATTGACTTTCTTGCCCAATTGGGTCCATGTCTCCTGCTAACCCCTCCCAGGACTAATCTATCAAAAACATCAGTTTTCCCTCCTGAAGCCACCCAGATAAAAGTGTCCCCCAACAAAGCTAGAGGAGGTCTCTCTCTTTGGAAGTGCCTCCTGGGCCCATCTGACCAGTGGACTCTCTTTCAATGAACTCACTTTGCTCTGCCTAAGCTGTCTCACTCCCCGTAAATTCTTTCACCACCCCACGGCTTGGACTCAGCAGGGTCTGGGTCTGAGTCCCTCCTCCAAACCCTTCAATCAAGTGCCCTAAGTGGGAGAGCTATTTAACTCCTGCGAGTTGCAGGCTGCTATGTGGAGAGGAAGAACCAAGAACCGAACGGAAGCTACAGGAACTGGGTAAGCAATACAAAAAAAAAAGGAGGCGGAGGCAGTGAGAAGCAGCGGGATTTCTGCAAATCCACATGGAGGGATTAAGGCAGAACTGGCTTTTGTTGTTGTTTTTGAATGTACTTAATTTAACAGAACACCTTGTCCTTTTAGTATCGGCCAATAGGGCAACTGAAGAGTATACATAGGGAGAGAACCCAGGCCAATTTGGAAACTTTGAAGATTTTGCATTTTTATAAATTTGCCTTAGACTGCAAGTGCAAAAAGATGAAGTAAATGGTTCTTCCTAGGTATTCCCATTCAAGGTCTCTCTGTGTCTCTGTCTCAGTCTCTTTTTCTCTCATGTAAAAGCATTGGGGTCCACAGAGTTCCGTATGATTTGAATCTAAATCTGATCCAAGTATATAGTCATAGTTGCAAGAAATATATAAAGGGAGACAATAAATAACACTTGGCAAGTGTCTTTTGTTATTTTGTGTTCTCTTAATTCTCAGACCCTTTCCCTTCCCTAAAGCTAATCATTGTAAAGATTCAACATGAATCTGTTTATTTTTATGTATTAATGCATATGGATTTTGTTTTTGTATGCATGCATTTTATTCTAATGTTTACTAAATCACTGTGAGATGCACAGTTAATAGTTGTACAAGATTGTGTTTCAGACATACAATATCCCAACACCCATTCATTCAGTAGTACATTTCTCACCACCAGTGTTCCCAGTTTTCCATTCCAACAACCCACTCCCAGCCTGCCTCTATGGCAGGCACTTTTTCTTTCTCTCTCTCTCTCTCTCTCTCTCTCTCACTCACTCTTACTCTCTTTCCTTTGGAGCATTATGGTTTGCAATACAGGTACTGTAAGGTTATCATGTTAGTCTCTTTATCTGCTTTCAGCACTCAGCTCTTGTTCAGAGTCATCATTTTCAACTGTTATTGTCATAGTGGTCCCTTCTCTATCTTAACTGCCCTCCCTGTCAGCACTTTGTCAAGCTTGCAACCATGGACCACTCCTTCTAGCCCTTGTTTTTACTGTCCTTGGGTATTAGTCCCATTCTGTTCTTTTATATCCCCAAAATGAGTGCAATAATTCTATGTCTGGCCCTCTCCCCCTGAATCATTTCACTCAGCATGATACTCTTCATGTCCATCCATTTATAAGTGAATTTCATGGCTTCACTTTTCCTGGTGGCTGTGTAGAAATCCACATTGTTGGTGGGAATGACTGGTTCAGCCTTTTTTAGAAAATATGAACATTCCTCATAAAACTAGAAGTTGTGCTTCCATCGACACAGTAACACCCCCTTCTGAGAGTATTACTGACCCCTGGGGGCCCACAACCAGCAGAAAAGCCAACTGCATTTCTTTGTTGCAGCTCTACTCACAACAGCCAGAATCACAAAACAACCTGAGTGCCTGAGAATGGATTATTGGATAAAGAAACTTTGCATGCATTGTAAATTTATATTAATGCTGTGCTAGAGAGCTCAACTACTTTTTCTATGAGGTTCCCCATCCCACAAGATTCATCTATTTGTCCCATTTACATCTCTTCAGGTCTGCTAGTGCTGGGGTCTCCCCAGGTATCCCTCCACCACTGTGCACCTTCTTGCCCTTCCATTAATGGGTGCTCAGGTTGCATTTAACTCCTTGCCGTCTGTACAGAGAGCTGATGTCAGCAAATGCACCTCCTTTGCGATGGATTCCCAGTGCTGGAATGACTGGGTCAGAGGCTATGTGTACTCTTAATTTAATGAAGTCATGCCTGGTTGCTCTCCTGAATGTTCCACAAGTCCACTTCCAGCAGAGGTGCATGAGGGTGAAAAGTTTAACACAAGATTCATGGCACTGGCTGGCATTCTGGCACCTTAGGAGTTGGCTCTGGGTGTTTCCAACTGAGGTTAAAAGTCTTTTACTTAAAGTTACTGTTACAAATGTTCTCACAACATTTTTTCATGGCCCTCCCAGCACAATGCTACCTCCCTTCCATCACTAAATAGACAACACATCCCACGATAAGATCTTGGTATAAAGGGAGTAAGGGAATCTCTTCCTTTTGTGTTGCCATTCAGCCCTCCAGACCATTTTGGTCTTCCCTTGAAACTCTTGGCTTCTTAGAATGTGCATGGATCTGAAATGAGTAGAGGGGCGCTTTGAAGTCACAGCAACTGTCTCTCAGCATCTAACTTGCCACTAAGACTGTGGCCTAAGTCCTCCCTCTCTGCCCAGTGCTAGTAAATCAGATGGCAGCTGAAATCATAGAACTACATGTCAGCTGGGGAAACAATGAAAGCAGAATGATGTAAGAGTGAGAGCGAGTAGAGGCCAGCACTGGTTTCCCTGTTGACTAGGTAAAGAAATGCAAAATGAGAGGGGAGTGTGGATTAGCTAATGCCACAAAACAAGAGGAAGATGAATTAACTACGAAAGAGTGGATTTCCAGCAGCCAAGTCCCAAGGTCTCTTCTCCATATGTGACGAATCTCCCATCAAGAACAAGTTAACATTAAATCAATGTACCATCAATAAAATGTTTCTAAACAAACCCTTGTGTGGGGGTGGGTGGCTTGTGACTTACATTGTACCTCTGCAGTCATCTTCTTGGTTCCATATACGCCCCCTCCCCTCCCCCAGAGATTTAGGAAAGCTACACCTAAGGTCACCCCTTCATGGTGGATGAAACTAAAGATCAAAGTGTTTCCAGGACTTGCCTCAGATCACATTGCTGGCCAATTGTCAGGCTGAGAGCCAAATGCAAACTCCAGGCTGGAGTCTGAGGTGTGTGATTTATAACAGTGCATTTGTTCTGGAAATCCCACTGTTGTAAAAGCATCAGAAGCCCAGGAGGAGTTCAGTAGGATTTGAACCTAAATCTGATCCAAGTGTAATAGTCATGGTGGCAAGAAATATTTAAAGGGAGACAATAAATAACACTTGGCTGTTCTGGTGTGGGCACTGTTGACTGGGGAGAGGAGCAAAGGGCACAGACTAGCTTCTCTTGGAGAAAATCCACAGGTCCTTTCCTTGCTTGCCTGTTTACTGGTCAATCAACCAGGTCCTTTCACCAGTGGCAGTCAATTCTAATCAAATTGACTCTCAGGTGCCTGCGTGCACTGCCCTGCAAACCCAACACATGCGCGCGCACGTACACGCACACACACACACACACACACACACACACACACACACACACACAAACATATCCAGTGACCCCTGGGCCCCTGCTGTCAGAGAGAGGCAAGCAACTGGGTAACCTGCAGCCCATGCTGAGAAGAGGGAGATCTAAAAGGCAGTAGTCTGGGATTCCAGGCAGCAGCCTGCCACAGAACAGCTCAAAGAAAAAATTCATTTGATTGCTAGGACAGAAGAACCCACCAGCCCCCAAATATGTCTTGTCTGTGAAACTTCTCCAGGAACCCCTCCCTGCACCCTGTGAAGTCATTTCAAGCCCCCACCCTGCTATCTGGGATGCTGTTTCACCAGTCCTTGTTGACCTCTGACTTCCTGACCTCTACCTTCTGGCAACCCCAGTCCTTCTCTCTCCCATCCCTTGGGGAGACCAGGTCAGCAGGAATGGGGACTTGGGTGTCTTCTCCAGCTCCAATGGGTTTATGAAAGATGAGAAAGCACAGGAACAAGAAGTGGTAGGGAATATTCCTCAGGACCACGACCACCCAGGCAAAGACAGATGAGTCAGGGGATAGCTGGGCCTCATGCTCTAGCTCGAGTCACTAGAAATGAAGAAGAAAGGTAGAAGGCGACCACTCACTGCGGACAGAGGGTTTCCTCTTGTTAGGAAAATCAGAATGAGAGGAACCTCCTCCAGAGAAGGGGGCAATGGACTTGAGGGAATCTGAGGCATGTGTTAGTGTTGGGGCCTGGAGACCAGGGAGACACACAAAACTGTGGCTATGTCTGCCCAAGTCCACCGCGCTCACCTGTTCCCTTCTGTCCACAAAGTGAGTGCAGGGGGCTGATCGAATGTCTCTGTTTCTCGTAGCTTTTTGGCACCTCAAAGCCACATGGGAGCTGTGAGGTCTTTGCTCCCAGTGTTTGGAGCTGCTGCAGCATCAGGGATGGGATCAGGGCTTGCGGTTGCCCCAGGTCACCGAGTAGCGGCATTTCACACGAGTTGCTTCAGGACTGTTCTCCTTACAGGAGTCTGGGAAAGGGAACATTTCCCCAGGCTCCTGCTCTCTAACCACCACGACTGCCAATCCCACCACACACACACACACACACACACACACACACACACACACACACACACACACACACACGCCACCTCCCGCCCCTGCCGCTCGCCCCTCCTCACCTCCCTGCAGCTGAATGAGGTATGATGCCCCAGGGACATCTAACTCTTCCAGCTCCCCACAAGAGTCATTTTGGCGTTAAGCGTCACTCCATAACCCTGTTCCTGGGAGATAAACGACTCAGAAAGGCAGCATGAGCAATGACATGTCCCCCCAGTACCCTGTGCAGAGCAGGGCATCCCTAAGGCAGTGCAGGGAACTGGGCCTGCGTCCCTCACCCCCATGGTTACTGTTAGTGACCCTGGTCAGGGCAGCACCAGAGCAGCCTGGAACCTGCCCTGGCCTGCAGGTAGGGTGGCATCTCTCTTAGGAGTCTAGATTCCCAGGGGATTCAACTGTGTGATTAGTTAAGAACAAGAGAGAGAGAGAGAGAGAGAGAGAGACAGAGACAGAGACAGAGACAGAGACTGAACTGCCCAGGCTCCAGGTAAAAGCTGAGTTTGACTGCAGGGCTCAAGGTATGGAGATCTAAAACAGCAAAGGGAAGATCCCCACCACAGGCCAGGTGCACTGTGACTGCAGGACAGAGGCCAAGTCAAAGCACAGTCAGAGTAAGCCAGTCACTTCCTCCAGAGCAGCAAACCATGTGCTGGTCACTGAGCATCCAACAAGCAAAGCTTGTACTGCGCATAATCAGGAAGCTTACCCCTTCTACTGCTTCATCTTCAAACAGGAATGAGAGAGGTTAGGCTTATTGGGACTTTCTAAGATTCACCTACAGTATAAACTCCCTGAACTCAAGATTTATGGATTAATATATATTTATATATGTTTAATCTGAGCAACTTGATTTCCCAAGCTCCTCTTTACTTAACTCGTAGTTGTTCTTCAATTGGTAGTTGTGGAGTAAATGAAGTTCAGATGAGCAGACGATTGAGTGAAATTCCCTAAGACAGGGAAAACAGAGGTCTGCCTCAGGGGGGCTTCCAGAACATGACAGGACTGAGAAGCAAGAGGATATCTGAAGAGCCATTGTCTTATCATTCACACAAAAGTGTGTTTTGTCCTTTTTATTTCTGACTAACATGTCCATTCATTTGCAGGTAAATTTCATGACTTTGCTTTTTCTGACAGCTGCATAGTATTCCATTGTGTAAATGTACCATAGTTTCTTTAGCCAATCTTCTGTTCTCAGGCATTCAGGTTGTTTCCAGATTCTGGCTATTGTGAATAGAGCTGCAATGAATATAGAAGTATATCTCATGGTGATATAATTTTAAAAAGTGTGCTTTGCATTGACTAGATCCTTGGATATTTTATTGTGAAAGGTTTTGTTGACTTTAAAGAGAGGAGCAATATGTAAATGCCACACTGTCACCTGCCACTGGTGGCACAGAGTCTGACTTGAGAAACTGAAGCTAAGTGATTTCCTGATCCCGTCCCTGCACCCCGCATCCACCTCGTCTGCATCTCCTCCTGGCCCACGTGCCTCTTTCAGGCAAAGATTCAAGGTGGCAGCTGGGGTAACACTCCTCTGGCCTTTGTATTTTTTTTTCTTTCATAAAACTCTCAGGTGAGGCCATGAATAATTGGTTCTTTCTAGAGAGGGACTGATAATCTGTCTTTCCTGGAGCTATTACCAAGCTGGCCTGCCAAGTGAACAAGTGTTAAGAGGAAAACGGGGCAGTGGCCAGAGTGGGGAGTAAAGTCAAGATAATGGAGTCCAGAGCTGCACTGAGGTCCTGTCCTGGCAGCTGGGCCATGAATCATGTCAGTCCTGGCAGAGAATCTCAACTCCCAGTCTCTCCAGCAGCTGCTTCCCCATGGCTGCCTGTGCTCAGTTCAGCTCTGGTGCTGGGACTCCACTGCTAGACAGGCTGTGCCCTTGGGTGGCAGACAGACACTCTGCCCCCCCTGACGTGGAACAAAATCAAGGTCAAGCAAGCTCTCAGTCCTGAAACCAGCCATCACTGAATGTCCTGAGCACGCAGCACACAGCACTGCACACTGAGTGTGTACTCTCTACCCTTCATCAGGTCACGGCCCTACCATCTACCGCCATGGCTCCAAGCCACAGAGCGACCCTCACAATCACTCCTGCAGCCCAGGGCTCCCTGCTAGAGGGCAGAGAGGCAACCCAGAAGTTTCAAAGCAACACTTGCCAGTGCCTACCTCCCAGCATTTGCAAAGAACATTTCTATTCATTCTCTCATTCAGTCCTGAGAGTCCTGAAATGGGAGAGAAAGTGTCTGTTGAGTCCGGAAGATGTTTGTTATATTGCTTCTTTGGGCCAGGCGTACTAGTGATAAAATTCCCAGGCGTGCCCAAGCACTCAGGGAGTAATGACATAGAGGCTAATGAGGTGATAGTTGCCAGGCTTGTTTCTGGTTTTCTTGGCTGTGTTTACCCTGATTTGGAGGAGCATGTGTTCAGGATCGGGGCCTCTGCTCCCTGGAAGCCTATATCTGTGATCTGCCACATCACTTTTTCCATCTCCACTGGGAGAGGCCAAGAGCCTTCCTCGGCTCAGCAGCTCTGAGTTGAGGCTCAGAGCAGGCAGGTGCTCCCATGACTCATCAAGGACACTCATCAAGGGAGAAACTGACCAAGGATCCTACGTTCTTCAGTAAAGGACCCAGAAGAGAGTCGTGGACTCTTGCAAGCATACTCCCTATGCCCACGTCAGGGACAGGATTCTAATTTCTAGTCATTCAATTCTCTTTTTATGCCTTTTGTTCTAAGTCTTTGCTCTTGGGTTTGGTTTTCCCAGGATGCTTACCTGGAATTGCTGACCACTTGATGGCAAGGAAGGGGTGGTGTGTGTGTGTGTGTGTGTGTGTGTGTGTGTGTGTAATTGCATGCTATTCCTATAATACCCTCAACTATAAGGCCCTGAGAACTTCCAAGGTGTCTTTCTGTAAGGGTTTTCCAATGGCCAATTTGGAAAGACAATCACACACACGCACACTCACATATACACACGTATACACACACAAACACACATACACACACACAGAGCCCTGGGAGTGCACGGCTGTCCAGCAGACTCAGGACTGGGTGTGGTGCCGGAACTGAATTCCTAAAAAGCACGTCCTTCCCCAGCCCATCTCTCATGGAGAAGACCTGAATTTTGTTTCCTTGACAACCAGTCTCCCTCTCTCCTATTTTTCAATGCTGTGGTGATAAGGTGTATTTAAACCCAGCAGCCATGTTCCCATGGTGATAGAAGACCCCCAGTAAGTTGCCATGGGAACAAGAGATGGCTTTGAAAGAGGATAAAAAGTAAGTCGGCTTTGCAAGCGATGACAGCAAAGTTAGAAACCGAGAGGCTGGAGAATTTGGCTCCAGAAGACATTAGGGTCATGGGCATGGTTCAGCCTATTCTGCCAGAGGGAGATCATGGGATGAGAAGTGGGGTTGGGGTGGGTGGGGAAGCTGAGACCAAGCTTGCTGCTTCGAATCACAAGAAGGCTGAGCAAAGAAATGCTAAAATTTAATGCAACTTGTATCCATTTGCTCCTTTTGGACATGTATCCCTTTGTCTTTAGGAATCAGAGACAGGTCCTGGCCAGAATTATGGGGCCCTGTCTGGAAGCAGCTCCAGGATGTGAAAAAAGTCACTTCCTTCGACTTCCCAGATCTGCGGGGCTCCTACAAGAAACACATGCTAGTTCTACTCTGCCCCCCACTCCAAAGTGGTATTATTAGTATTCCTAAACATACAGCAGAGTTAAAGGAATGTTTTAGTTTATGCCTGAATACCATTATCTAGGCCTCCGATTTCCCATTTACTGTATTTGCGCCATCACTTCAGTGCCTACCCACCTGTCACTCTTCCTGTTGAGTCACAGTACACAGCTAGGCAGTGAGCAGTGCACAGGCCAGGAGGTTAGTTTCTTGTCAAAGCCTCTTTTCTTTCCTTTATGCCTCATTTAAGGTGACCACCCACACTTAGGTGCCTGCACTCAGAGGTTTCCTGGGACCCAGTAATTTCAGTTTTAGCATGAGCAGGGTGTAAGGGATTCAGTTACTTCAGTCCCTATGTGGTATGTTTAAATTCCTACAAAGAATTTAAGGTGTGGTTAAGGGATAGGGGCCAGGGTTGGACTGTGCAGCAGTTACATGTGTAAACAATTACAAGGGCAGAGAAAAAAAAATCAAGTGTCCAAGAATAAATAGAGCTAATAGGACTGTAACTTTGCATACATTACTTCATTATTACCGCTTGGGGTCACAGTTTGGAGGTATCTACTGAAGGCAAAGGTACAATGTCAGTGACTCAGCAATGTCACTCTTCTCATGCCCAAAGGATTGAATATAAGTTCAACTCCCCTGCCGCCCCCCAGACACACATACACGCACACACGAATATTTAGAGTAGCTCTGTGTTCATTAACTCAGTTTACAAATGGTCCAATTGTTCAAGGGAAAATATAAATTCTGCATATTCATCTCATGGAGTACTACAGAGCATTAAAATTTAAAAACCTACTTTTACACGTGGATGAATTTTAGAAAACTGTGCAACAACAAAAAAATTGGGAATGAAAGAGAATATACTGAGGCTGGAGAGAGTATAGGAGTTAAGGCTCATGACCTGCACGAGAGAGTAAAGGGTCTAAGTCTCATGACCTGCAGGAGAGAGAACAGGGGTTTAGGCTCATGACCTGTAGGACAGAGTACAGGGGTTAAGTCTCATGACCTGCAGGAGATAGAACAGGGGTTTAGGCTCATGACCTGTAGGACACAGTACAGGGGTTAAGTCTCATGACCTGCAAGAGATAGAAGAGGGGTTTAGGCTCATGACCTGTAGGACACAGTACAGGGGTTAAGTCTCATGACCTGCAAGAGATAGAACAGGGGTTTAGGCTCAGGCCTTGCATGCAGTCAACTGCTGTTTGATTCCTCAGCAGATGGTCACTCAGATATCACTAGGTGTGGCCCTGGTGCTACCAAAGCACCACAGGGCCCAAGTAGCACCACATCTCAGGCTCTGGTACTGGACCTCCTGGCAGTTAACTGAGAATCATTGGAAGAGCCCCTAAGCATCACGTGGGAGCTCACTCAAACTCACACACACACACAATGACACTATTTCTATAAAGCGCTAAAGTTTCGTGACTATGATGGGCATGAAGCAGGGGGGTTAGAATAGTGGATAAGGATGGTCCGAACAGGTGGAAGGTATGGGATGGGCCCTCCAATTTTACCTAGGTGAAGACTCTATGGCATAGTCACATGTAAGCATTTATTGAGCTGTACATCAGGGTAAGATTAGTGTCCACTTGAGTGAGTAGAGATGATAGTTTAAATCAAAGGTTTAAAAAATTGTGTGTGCTGGGGGTTTGGGGTGTGGAGCTGACATAAATTCCAAAAACAAAAAAATATAAATAAAAAGGAGATGAAGAAGACTGGAACAACAATACAGCAGGGGAGGACACTTGCCTTACATGCAGTCAACCAGTGTTCGATCCACGACATCCCATATGGTCGTTTCCCGCCCCACCCCCAAACCTGCCAGGGTGACTCCTGAACACAGAACCAGAAGTAAGCCCTGAGAACCACGAGGTATGGCCCAAACCTCCCCCACGGAAGATGGAGAGAGCAGTAGATGCCAGAGCTGACAGAAATCAGTCTGCCAGTATGCCTGGAGTTGGCGGAAAACACTCAGCTGGTCACCAAGGACACTCCCACTCAAATAACTCCTTTATGCCAGGAAATAGGATCCAAGCCTGTGGGTACCAGAGCTCAGCTCACACACCGGAGAGGCCTCATACAGAAAGGGAGGTGTGTTTCGAGGAAAGGAGGCATGTTATCAGAGCAGAAAAGCCATCTTCTGTCTTTGGAGAGGAAGGAACAGAAGGGCTTTCTCTGCCATCTGAACTAAGAGATCGGGAAACAGATATTTAAGAATATCTAGATATTTAGCCACCCTGGTGGCTCATAGGAAGCTCAAATCTGGGCATAGCAGTTTATGTCTTTTCCCTCCTCCAGTCAGGATCTGGTCTGGGAAAGCTCCACTCCTCACTGAGAAGCAGTGCCGCCGGGGACCAGTACAGACACCCCATCTCCAAGTGCTCTCTAGTCCTGCTCTGGGAGCCAACATGCACTGTAGGTTTCTCCCGCACTGGCCAAGTTTTCCATCGATTTCCAGTGCCCCCAGAAAGTCATGATGGCCATGGGGAGGCCTGGCCACAGCACAGTCATGTGCTCCCTGAGAATCCTCAGAAACGAGAGGATGTGCCAACTACCGGGGGGAGCCGTTGGTCCCCGGGCAACCACTCTGTCAAACAAAGCCTCTCCTCCCACAGAAAGCTAGAGGGGCCAGGGGTCAGGGCCAGGCTGGATACCTCCTGCCCTTGGCTCCCCATGCTGGATACCACAGGATACCATACATCCTTTCCTCGGGATTCTCACGCATAGCCACCTGTTGTGTGCTGCCTGTCTGGGTTCCAAAGCGGTCAACAAGAGATTCCCTCCAGAGAAGTCCAGCAACTGTGAACGCCTTCAACAAGCCCATTTCTGGTGGTGGGGAACAGGAAAAATGTCTATTTTCATATAACATCCATACCCAGCTCTATATTTTTAACATGTCACGGTGCCACTTTGCACAGGATTGTCATTTTAAGTGGTGGTTTGGCCTCTCTCCAGCACTTGATGCATCGGGGTCAGATGGCCTCAAAGGCAGCTGTAATTTTTATGCAGAGAGCCCAAGTGAGGAACACCCCAAGGGAAGGGTGTGGCTTCTAGAGAAAAGCCTTGTCTTTTTCCTCTTGCTATCTCTCTTTTCCCTCTGGAAGAGGAGTGAGCCCTGTTTGGACAGAGGGATTAGGGAAGGAGACCTGAGGAAATAGTTATGCAAATATTCCCTCTAACTGAGCTCTGTGACAGAAGGTGAATGTAAATATATTCTCTGCGCACTGGGCAGAGGGATTGCGGACATTTAGGATGGAGACCAGGAGCTGTGAACGAGCCCTAGTGCCCACAGGTTACTGCCTGCCCCTGCAGCCTGGAGAAGAAACCTCCCATAGCAGCCCCACAGGTCTAGGGGAAGGTCTAGGCTTTAGCTATATTTGCAGCCTAGAGGACTATTGACCCGTTGCAGTAAAGAAAGCGGGTAAAGGGTAGTCCATTTCATGTAACACGCCGCCTTCCGGGAGCTAAAGAATGCAGAAGAGGGTTATAGGCCCTTCTGAACAGGGCACAGGAGAACCACTCTCCCCTCCTCCTTGCAAACTTTGGGGACTAGGATCCGGCTCCAGCTTTTCCAGGCTCCCCCTCCTCTCCCTCCTCCTTCCAGGCAGCAGCCCCACTCCCCTCCCAGCTCCTGGGCAACTGTTCCAGGCCCCTGAGATCCTCTCCTAAAGCAGAGCTTCCCTCCCTCCCAAGTAGCTATTTAGAGCCAGGGAAAGAAGAGGGGGGAAAAAATTCTTATTAAATATGTGTATTTCTGCTATTCCTTTTGGTGGGATAATCCCTAACAAACCACAGCTGCAGAAGACCAACTGAGCAAATGACGGAAGGATATAAATATCTAGAATTACTGTATCTTGAGTTCAGTTTCTCTGCTGTAGTCCCAAAGAGCCAGATTGGATTTTAAAGAGAGAGTTCGAGAGAGGAAGCCCAGGGCCCTAGCAAGGCCTTAGACACAGCAAACAAAATAAGGCCTTCGGGTTCCAATCACTGGACATGAATGTGTATGCGAGTGTCTCTGTGTGTGTTCCTGAGCAGTGTGTGCATGTATATATACATGGGACACGGGGGGGGAGATCAATCCATCAATCCATGAATGCATTAATGGTTAAAGAGAAGGTGGTTTGTTGTATTTCAAACACCCCCCAAATTGATTCCCATTCTCCTGATAGAGGACATTTGTTTACGCGAGAAGGTGGGAAGGAAAATTAAACAATGATTCTCAAACCCCTCAAGAGCTGTTATGCAGCAAATGTCATCCAGCTGTTCCCCACCCCTTGCCCCAGTTTCCCATCTGCTGCCTGTTTGGGGTGGGGCTTACAGGACAGGACCATTTAACTATTTCTCAGTTGGCACAGTCCCAGGTAGTTTGGCACCTGGGTTCTGTCCCCTTAGAGACAGAGTTGGCAGGCGCTGGCCTTTGCAAGTGGACTGGAATCTGAGTCTAGACCATCTGAGTGGTGGGCTCCACAGAGAGAGAGGCATGGACCTAAGGCCAACCTGAGTGGTGCATTTGGCCTGAAGGGCACAGTGCCATGAAGCTGGTGCCAGATGCCAGAGTCACTCTTTAGATCCCCAGGAGTATTTAAGCAAAGACCAAGACTGGCTGCTTGGAAGACCTCCCAGTAGATATCTGGCCTCTAGCCATGGAACCAAATCACGGGTTGGGTTCCAAACCAAATTCGTTCTTGGGTTGAAAGAATATGATATCTGATTATAAAGATCATTCGTCCCATTCAGCTCATATTTACAGACACCTGTAAGGCTCCCGTTGTTTATTCCAGGTCTTGACTTGGGCTTTGTTGTTCCCTGTGTCATTTGGCCTTTATAGTCCCTGACTCAGGGTAGCATAGTCTTTGCAAGGTTGATGAGTAACCTCTTCCACCTAAAAAAAGCCACTCTTAGCTCCTGTCCCCAACTTCTTCACTCTTGCTGGACTGACTGCCTCTAGACACAAGTTCTGCTTTCAGTGGGCCAGACAGCAAGGACTTGCAACCCAGGTGGCTATAACACAGCCAGAGGGTGTGACTGAGCACCTATCCCCATCCCTGCCAGTGCCCACATGCCCACACTACCACTAGCCCAGACACCTGGGAAGCAACGATTCTGAATTCAGATACTGGCCCTTTATGCTTAGATGATCTGGAGACATGGGAACCAACGGAGATGCTATGGAACTATTGTTCCAATGATTCCCCACCAGTTCTGTCATTCTGCTTCCTTGCAGAGATAAATATTTTGGTCATCATGTGGCTACACCAAGCCAAATCCCAGAGAGTGGAGGCTCATGCTAGAATGCTCTCCATTTTGCTCTGTATATAACCACACATCCCAAAGGGAGAAGGGGATGCATCTGTGCATTGGCCATGGCTTCTCTCCTCTTTTGACTGCACACTTGTTAACTTGACCTGTTCCTTGAGAGCAGCTTTACTTCTTTTTATGCTTCTCATGTAAGGGGAACTCAATGCCTAATTTTAGATGAGTGAATGAACAAGTGAATTAGAAGACATGCCCTCCTCATGCTTTTGCTTAAACATAGAGAAGGCAGATTTTCTTCTCTTTTCTCTCTCTCTCTCTGTCTCTCTCTCTGTCTCTCTCTCTGTCTCTCTCTTTGCCCCCCAAAGGAATGTAAGAGAAGAGACAAACTCTCATTTTGCATTCTGAATCCTTTCTAATGGGAAAGCAAATATAGGTAAGCCTTATTTGCAAAGCTACTTTAAGACATTCCTTTGTAAACTAGCACAATAGAACACTTCCATCTAGGGAATAAAAAGGCCAACTTTATGTTACTTTTCCTACACCATCAGGAGGATGAGTTGCACAATCTCTGAACCTGATTTTATTCTCTACTCACTGACCATGAATCCAGCTTGAACCATCCCAATGCACACAGGAAGCACTCAGATTGGGTCTCTGAATTCCACTTTTGAGTACCCCCATTCTTGATTGGCTCCTTTACCTTATGAGTCATAACCACTCAGCCCTTTTAAAGATCTTTGTGGTGTAGGAAACATGATATTCCTGGTCATGGAAAACAGCCCAGGCCAGAAAAAATTACCTGAAAGACTGTCAAATTTCCGGCCATTTGCTTCTGTCACTTCACTGGATTTTCATTTCTCTAATCCTCTGCTCACATCACTCAGCTCCATCTCCAGTGATAATACTTAGTTAAAGTTCATAGAGTGTTTACTATTTACCGGCCACTGGGTTGGGATCTTCACACATGAATATGACTCTTCCCACTTTATGAGAGGACAATTCTGGTTCCCATTCCATGCATGAAGACAAGATAAATGAAGGCTACCCAACTCCTTTGATTGATACAGGTAGGAGGTGGAAGAATCAGAGTTTAAGTTCAGTCCTCCTGATGCTAAAGACCATTCTCCTAACCACAACAGTCTTCAACAACAGGCTCCGATCTTGAAGCATCTTATTGCTCAGAACTTAGCCCTGGGATCATCTCAAATCTATCACTGGTCTCATGGAAAGACTTAGCTCCTGGTCATCACCCACTCCCCCACAACAACATCTGAGTTTGATGATGCTCAAATCTATGGTTATTGCTCAAGGATGATGAGTAACAGCCTGAAGCCATAGTTCAGTGGGTAGGGTGTTTGCCTTGCACACGACTGACCTGGGTTCAATTCCCGGCATCCCATATGGTCCCCTGAGCACTGCCAGGAGTAATTCCTGAGTGCAGAGCCAGGAGTAACCCTGAGCATCGCCAGGTGCGACCCAAAAAGCAAAAAAAAAAAAAAAAAAAAGTAAGGATGATGAGTAACAATGTTGGGCAAAAAGGGGCACAAATGCCTGATCAGCTAATGAGTGGACTTCTGGGCTCCCACTCAAGTGCATCTTCTGCTTCCAGATCTGGGGTCTACTCTGTATGCTGCCAGGTACATCTTGCCTTTCTTGTGCAAGTATCTGTCATCCATCCTCCCCTGTCCTAGAGGACTGCTGCTCTATTCTCCACTCCATGATCCAGGTTACTTAGCCAAGCTCCACCTTAAGAGGAATCTTAGTCATCAGGCCATACTGCAGCCCCTCTGAGGAAGCCATTTCAGCCACCACTGCTGCAAGGAAGTCAGGGGTCTGGCAAAGTACTATCTTTTCAGAGGGAATGTGGCCAAAGTGGTACACGGTACCTCTGTAGCGATGCCCTTTGACATCTGATGACAACACAGAATCCCTCCAGACTCAGAACATAGGGGTCAGAGCTGGTCTCCCTGGCACCATCTGATAGCATCTCTCCCCCTTGGAGGCAGCACCAGCCTCCACCATCCTGTGGCCTTGTTTTCCACTAATATGCTCATATTTCATCTGCCTTAGCATCTTGCTTTCCCAAGCCTCTTAATCCCTCATAATTGAATATATTTTATGCTGATGAGCAGTGGTGTTAATCATGCCTCTGGGCTATGCCTAGAGGGACATTTTATTTCATTTTTTCTTGGGCCTTATGCCAACTCCTGCTGTGGTCCACCTCTAGGGAACAGATTCTCTCCGCCAGGTGGAATGGGGGCTGGAGGTGAGGCCTTCCTGACTCACGGGCTCTCAAGACCCCAGACCTAAGTACTAAAGGGAATCATTGGACTTATTTTTGCAAGATGGAGACATACTTTTCTCCCTTACTGTCATCCAACCAGCAATACTTCTTCCCAGAGCCCTGGGGATAAACCCAAGGAGCTATGGATTCTTATCCTATCCCAGGCTGGCAGTTCAAACTCTGCCCTCCCACACATGCTGTGTTCTCTTGAGGGACACAGAAAACAAGCAGAGTGTCAGAGGGAAGAGTTTGAACCCAACTGGAACTTGCAACACGGTGCCAAGCTGGTGGTCCCTGGAGAGGAGGAACAGAAGCTACAGCCTGTGGATGGGTCCCTGGTGGGCTCTTCAAAGGCCACCCTGGTGGCCTCCCTGCTCCGCCATAAGCATCATTTCCCACCACTTCAGAGCTGGGATTTTGTGAAATTAAAAATGCATAAAGCTACAACCTTGTTTTCTTTCAATTTTAGTGCTCACAGAACTAGAAAGGATTGATATGCCAGTAAAGGCAGACAAGAGGGAGAAGAATTTATGACCCCAGAAGTGCTGAGGCAAAGCAATAGAAAGCAGCATTTAAGTCTTTCTATTAAAGTAACTCATATTAAAAGTAATAGGAGCTGGGGTGGCAGAGCCCTTACTTATTTCATTGGTGATGCCAACAGTCGGCAATTTGTCATGACTGGAAAACAGGAAACAACCGTGGAGTTCATGAAAGAGCCAGTGCTCAGTATGGCCTGTCAACAAAAGCTGCTCATCCTCTGGGAACACGGGGAAGATGCTGTGAAGACTCACTCAGGACAGCAGCGTCGCCAGCCGGGACAACAGTGCAAGTGGAATCTGTGTTTCAGGTTTAGTGTCCGTGGGCTGCTGTGCCAGAAAGTCAGTGAGGACGGGGGCCTAGATAGTAGACACTGAGTCTCATGTTCCAGGGGGTTCCTTGTAGACGGCCACTTGCTGACCAAACATCACAGAAGGGACCAGCCAAGGGAGTCGGACTCTCTTGAGTCACTGCATCCTCATGGCACTGGGTCTCAGTAATCTCAGCAAGAAGGCTGCACCCTTTTTAGGACCCAATCAAGAAGGAATTAGCCAAGAAGAGAACCCAAGGAAGGTCATTCTGGGGCTTTCTTCTTCCCATCTTGTGACTGCAGGCTTAAGATCTCAGGAAAACTTTTTCTCAGGGAAACAGGAGGTGGGGGGGAGAGGGAGGCTTAGGTGTGAATGCTTTGACCTTTTCTCTGATCTGCAAACTACACCTTTCCTTGGCTTCCCTCTTCCCATGGAGAGGAGAATGAAGCACGAGACACTGGCTATCCTTAGCCTTTAATTTAAAAAGGAGGCAACAATGACACAAAAATCTCTGCATTTCCATAAGTGTCTCTCTCCGGGGCCCATGGCATTGTTCTTTTATTATCTGCTAATAAGCAGATAAGTTCCTGTTCCTTAATATACAAATGGGGGCCCTGTTTCTGTACCCACCATTACTCCTGAACCCCCACTGCAAACATATTCCCCTCAGAAGCCTCCTGCCTGACCACCAGCTCCTGCCAGGAATTCTGTCTCAAAGCCCAGCTCTTGGGTACTGGAGCCACCACTTTCACGGCTTAAAATCTTTTTATCTCTCATCTAACCTTGGAAGCAATAGCCCGGTTCTCCTTTACATTCTTTGAACAATGCTCCTCACCCCTACACGGGAGAAATTCTTACAGTTTAGTCCTCCACTCCCACCTTCATCTCTGAGCTCTCTTTTACAAAAAACTCCCCCACACTCCACAGTCACAGTATCACTCCTGAGGGAGTAACCCAGAGCATGTGGGGAAAGTGATATGTGTCCTGGCTGACAGAATCCCATCATTCTGCTGTGTGCCATTTTCTAACTGCCACTTGGTGTGTGACGGCACCCAACATGGCCACTCAAACCTCACTTAAGTTTACCAGTGCAAACTGTCATCAGCCTTCACCACCACAGCCAGGTATATATACATACCTGTGTATGTATATATCCACATATATGCATATGTGTATACACATATGCATATGTATATACACACATATGCATATGTATATATCCACATATATGCATATGTATATATACACATATATACATATGTATATATACATATATGTATATGTACATATATGCATATGTATATATACACATATATGCATATGTATATATGCATATGTATATATACACATATGTATATTCCTAACCCGCCATTAATTGGCCACTTTCAAGATAGCTAGGGCCAACTTTAGATCAGGGGAGCATTTTGAGCAGGAGAAAGTATGCAGGCTTGAAAGCTAAAATACAAAATGAACAAATGGACATGGATATGGCTCATAGGTGTAGCAGACATGCTTGGGTGTGTTAGGTCTCCAGTTCAGTCCCTGGTATCCCACCTCCTTCCACAAACACACTCTCATTCACACCACTGAGTGTTGCCCTCGAGGGGTCCCAGCACTTAGGCCTGTGTCTGGTAAGCTTGGAGGATGGTGGCCTCAGGCCTGTGAACACTGCCCAACGGCTCCTGTGGAAGAAGGGAAGGAAGTCAAGAGTAGGGAAGGGAGAACAAGGAGGAGGGGAGGGAGGCAGGGAAGGAGAGGGAGAAGGAAGTGAGGGAGAAAGAAGTGAAAGAAGAAGGAAATTAGAAAGGAAGAAGGTGACAAAGAGGGGAGGTCACTAAGTGGGTAAAGAAAGTTGTAG
The DNA here is from genome assembly GCA_021461705.1 of Cryptotis parvus. Lineage (NCBI taxonomy): Eukaryota > Metazoa > Chordata > Mammalia > Eulipotyphla > Soricidae > Cryptotis > Cryptotis parvus. The sequence goes on from JAJIBD010003015.1 coordinate 49,714, forward strand.
AATTTTTTCCTTGGGATTCAGTGACCACTAAAGAGTGGACAGAGAAGGAAATTCTGATTCTTGAGACCATTAAACTACTGTCTTATATCTTGTTAGACTAAAAGAAGAAGGGGTATATTTGGTTAGGGTAAATTCCCAGATAACTCAGAATGTGTGTGTGTCTTTGTGTCTGTGTGTGTGTGTGTCTGTGTGTGTGTCTGTGTCTGTGTGTGTGTGCGCCAGACGCACTTGCCTGCTCTCACCAAGGATCAAACCCAGGCCCTAACACATGCGAGGCTTATGTTCTAACCTTGCAACATCTCCCTTCCCCAGAGTACTGTACCACTAAGTCTACAATGGGATTCTCCGTAGCCAACATCATTTGCCAATGTTCGCTCTCAGATGTTTATTAACTAGAAAAATCAAAAGTAAGGTCTATGTTCTTAGGAAGGACTGAAGTGAGGAATCCCAAATTATGGACAGGATTAAACTCACAAAACTAAGGTTTGCCTGTGGTTGGGTCCCTGACCAGGACACTGGGGACTGTCACTCCATTATATTTATGTGCACAACTGCCATGCAGTTTGCACCTAGGAATGCCTGTGACCTCTTCCTGCCCCATTACAGCTCCCAGGACTCAGAAACCTGCCTTCATTTCTTGATGACTTCATTCCTGGGTAAGTCTCTACTACATAACTACGGTTACCACTACAACTACTACTCCTGTTCCTCCTCCTTAACAACTATCACCAATTCCATCACTGTCACTACTTTTAAGAGACTTCAGTATCCACATTGCTGATCCATTTAATATTCTGTCCTCAGTTTTTTAATGTAGCTAGTACTTTATTATTAATATAGTCATAATTAGTAATTAGAAAAGCAAATCATACACTCGGTTTCTCCATTAGGTCTATTTACTTACCTATATTATTAGCATGCTTTTCTGTACTTATTAATAAACTTAGAAACATAACTTATAAATACCCAAGCCCATAAATTTGTCTTTTTATTAGAATAAATGTTCCTGCTTTCACATGTGAAACATAATCTTCAAATGCACTCATTATGATCTTGACATTTTATTATCTATAAATCAGTTATGTAAAAATCTCATTATTTTGTTGTGAATTCCTTTTTATTACAAATGCTAAAAGAGACTGTTGTGAACAGTGACAAACCCAGTTTATCTCTGATAATAACGATGTCCTGTCTCCATTCACCTGGTCCCACCAGGACCCTGGCATCAGCACAACTGTGGTACCTTTGAAAACTTCACTTCAAGCATCATACTCAAACATCCTCCAGCGTGAGGCTCCATTTCAGAATCTCTATAAGCCACTGGGAACCTCTATTTCACCAAGTGCTAGACTTTTATATTTTAACTCTCTGCTCTTCTCCTGGTGTCTCAATACCTGGGCTGAGAGAGGATTACTTCAGTATCGGTGTTTTTCACAATAGGTTGTAGGTTGGCTATTGGATGAAGGAGAAGCAACTCCTTGATACTTGGCTTGAGTGACTAGTCCCAGCAACTGAGAAGGGGAATGCAGGTTAAGGAAGAAGGGAGAAAATTGTGAGTTTAGGCTAGGACAAGTTGAGTGGCATGTCTGGTGAACTTCTGGCAGGTGGGAATTGTAAGTACAAGCCGAAGACAAAGGCTAGAAAGTCATCAACATGTAGGACTTGAAAGGACGAGTGCTAGAACATACGACTGTAACCAATCATGAACAACTTTGTAACTGTGTATGTAACTGTGGTTCAATAAAAAAGAACAATTTTTTTAAAAAGATGTAGGACTCAATTATCTTTTAGTGATATGACAGCAGCCTCCTAATTCACCTCCCTGCCTCCAGGCATGCTCCATCCAATCCACCCTGCATTCTAAAACACAAAATTCAACCTGTCACTGACCTACTTAAGACACGTGCTTCCAAGTGCTTCAAGCTCAAGTAGGAGACCTCTGGTACACATCCATGCCTAAGCTTCTGGTCATCCTGCATTTGCACCCAGGTCTCTAAATAGGAAATAGCCTTTCCTGCATTTTCTGTTCAGCAAACTCTGAAGCACCACTTCATTAGCGGGGCAGAATCTCTGTTTTCACCTGTGTTCCCACTGGTAGTGGTTTTGATATCCACAGCAATCACCACCACACTGCTTGGATGAGGTTCTGTTAGACAGCACATTCTGTGTGGGCCCCAGGGTGCTCACCTTTGCCCCACTTCTCCCAAGTCCAGCAGAGTGTTGCCCAGCATGGGTCATTCCATTCTTACAAGTGTGCTGGAAAGATCTGGTGGGCGTGATAGCCTTTACTCTGACTGAGGGGACGCTTTCTGTTTGTTCATTTAAATAAAGTAGATTTTCAGGAGATACCAAATGATGTATTTCCTCTAAAATCCAAGAGGCCAAATCAATTTGGGACCCATCCATAACTCTAGCAAAAAAAAAGCCACAGCTAATCATAAGCATTCATAGATCATTATAGTCAAAATCATAGATAAAAAATTCCCCAGAGACCCAAACAGAAAATTTCCAAGTCATAAAGGAATCAGAATGATGAAAGACAAAGAAAACTGGAAACAGCAATATCAAAGAAGGAACTTCCATACAAAGGAACTTCTAGGAGATTCATAGCAAATAAACCAAATGATATTCAATGGGCAAGAAGGGAATGGTGGGATATAGTTTTTTTAAAGTGAAATAAGCACCTCACCAATGATACTTTCTCCAGCCGGATTATTATTCAGATTTGAGGGAACAATACAGAATTTCGTGGACAAACAACAATGCAAGGAAATCATATCCTATGAATTCTTTTTGTCAGAAGCATTAAAGGAGCTTCATTAAAAGACAAACTTCAACATACCACCACTAAGAATGGCATTCATTCATGGTGCTTACAGCTGCCCTTGACAGGATTTAAAAAAGAGCTGTATATTCCTTGCTTGCTAAAGGTTTTATACTCTTTAAATAATGAATATCTCATTTATTTTGAATGTCCTATGTCTTTTCAGGTAATTGTGCATTTTACTTTATTTATTAACACAGAGCATAGCTATAACACAATATTTTCTAACACAAAACCAACATTAACTTTCTAACATAAAACATACTTTTTATATTTAACAGGGATATTCAGTTGTTCCATTTTTTTAAATTCTCATTCTTCTGATTTATATATTTATATACTTCTGATTTATATATTTCGTATAAGCTTTAAAATATATTAGCATAGAATTATTCATACCATTAAGTTTTAAATTTATATATCTGTAAAAATATATGTGCTCTTTGAAAAAAATCTATCAATTTATCACTAATCTACAATTTTGCAGAATTTCTGTTTAGCTTTATTCATCTATATGCTTAGGTGTCATCACCTCAACAACCAAAAAAAATATTTTATATGTGAGATATAAAGGAACACAGTTTCCAAAAAAGCATCAGAGCAGAACATTTGGATACTGAGTTTGCCTGGGCACAGGGATGGGTAGAAGGATCTCTGGGAAATTGCACTCCTGTGTTGGTGTGCTGTTGGATTGACGTATGCATGAAAAGTACAATTAGCCATGTTATAAATCATAGTATCACAATAACAACAGTAAAGGAAAAACTGCCAGACATGAAAAAGAATCAACAACTTCTCAGACAAGAAGAAAGTTAGAGAAAAGTACTCTAGGACCAGACATGTGGAGATTTCTGTTGGAATTTCAAGTTACTCAGAAATTGGACTAGTCTCTGAAATGCCTCAGGACACAAATAATTACATGGGAACACCTAGAATTTCTGACTCTAGGAATTTCTCACCCACATGTGGCTTACCTGCATTCTGAACAGGAATTGTGCTGTTACAGTGCAGCAAAGGGATATGCTGGTCTCACGCCTATCCCAGTGTATTCTGAAAAGGCTGTTATCAGGACTAGTATTAGGGGCTGGACTAAACAATCTTTAACACTGCTTTCAAATGTTAAAGCTTATACAGTCTCAGTTCCAAACAGGATTAACAGCAGCTAGTTAAATCCAAACTCATACCTCCTTCAAAAAAAGAACAAGAATAAATAGAACCACACATAATCCAATACTATAGCATAAGAAGAAAGCCAAGGAAACTACAAAAATAAAATTGAACAGAAATCAGGAAATAAATCAAACTAGCAGATTCATCTGGAGAATACAGGCCAGAATGGAGAGAGAATCAGGATGAGAAGCGAAGTGATCAGAAAGAGACGTGAATGTTCCAGATGGGTGCATCTATGCATCGGCTACTGGGGAACTGGTTGGAAAAGGCTGTGGACCCAAGTGTTGAAAGGGGGCAATTTTGTAAAGGGCTTGTGAGAAAGAGAAAAAGGACTTATATGAAGCACTGTGTGGAGATTCAGAGGTGCAGGGAAGAAAGAGCAGGCGATGGGAGCCAAAGGAAGTAGAGAGTGGCTGGGTCAGAGGGTACACCTACTGGGTGCCATGAAGCCAGAAGCTGCCTTTCCCATCTCAACAAGAGGGTGCCGGGAAGCTATGAAAGAGTCTGGTAAGCTTCCATCTACACACCGTTACTACCAGCCAGGAAAAATAGTTTTAAATGAACAGAAAAATGACAGCGCAAAGCTACACAAAATTACTATAAAAGTAACATTTTTAAATGTTGCTATTAGTTGGAGGGATGGGTGCTGGAACACTGTATGACCAAAACCCAAATATGAACTTTTTTTTTTTTTTTTTTTGGGTCACACCCGGCAATGCTCAGGGTCTCTCCTGGCTCTGCACTCAGGAATTACTCCTAGCGGTGCTCGGGGGACCATATGGGATGCCGGGATCGAACCCGTGCAGGCATGAGTCTGCCGCTGCAAGGCAAACGCCCTACCCACTGGGCTATCGCCTCCGGCCCCTGAACTTTTTAATTGTATATCTTTGTAATTGTAAAAATTAAAAAATTAAAAAATAAATAAAATAAAACAAAAAAAAATGTTGCTATTAGTAAGAATTTTTCCCAAGTCGAACCTTGAGGCGGGAGAATACGCTAATACCCAAACCTGAATTCAATGTCCTTAAACAGGTCTTCACACATATGAAAATAATTTAAACTAGAAACTTGAAGAAAACCACAAATCAACAACGAAGAGAGAGAGACAGAGACAGAGATAGAGAGAGACAGAGAGAGACAGAGAGACAGAGACAGAGAGACAGAGAAATACAAAAACATGAACTAGTAAAATTTTGAGAAAATGATTAAAGGAAAAGGTGAAATCATCTTAGAAATCAAAACTAAATTATGATGTGCACAAGGGAAAATATAACTATATAAAGTAATGAGACATTAAAGAAAAAACATAACAGTGAAGGAAACACAATGGTATAGAGAAGTGCTTAAATCAGAGAAAAATAGCTAGTACAGAAAGCAGCTATAATCTAACACACATAATTGGATTCTCTGAAGAAGAAAATGTTAGAACCTAAATACTAAACCTATTATCTAAGAAAACTTTCCAAATAAGAGGAATCTTAAATCTGCAGATTGAAACCTCCCACCCCTACATACATACATACATACACACACACACACACACAGAACAAGGACTGGGATACTTATAAGTGAGAAACATCTTCATCAATGCAACATTCTCCCCCCCTTATGTTGATCATCTGAAAGCTCTGAAGTCATATATCTTGACTTCTGGTGGCAACAGAAAGTATTCTCAAGAAACTGAAAAAAAATAAGCAAAGTATTTTATACTCAAGCTGCCCTTCAAATACCAAAGATAGAAGGAAAGCTCAAATAAAACAAAATGAAGGGCAGCTGTACTCAGAACTCTGTTCTAAGGAATCTATCAGCTTCCCAGCTTCACTGAACCAAGAAGCACCCTGGGACCTGCTGGGAAGCCAGAACAAGCACTGGCTATGTCCAAACACTGCTCTGAAGACCAAACCAAGGAGGGTCAAGGATGAGAGCATAGGCAAATGCTAAATGTCTTAGAAAAGTAGGATACAAGTGTATAAAGAGAATGAGCATGTAAGAAATAGCCACGAAAGTGAAAAAACCCACATAGGGTATGAGAGGAATCCAACATTACATTTAAACCAGACAAGGACATCATCAGTGTAAAATAAGAATAAAGTGACAATGGCGCCATAAGACACAAAGTACTGAAACATTGGTGTTTTGTGGTATCAACCCAGAGCCTCTAACATGCAAAGCACATGCTCTACCACTGAGCAACAGAATTTTAAGTTTGAAAAGAAATACAAGAACAAAAACCAAGACAAGAATAGGCATAGAAAGAAGCCCAGTAATTATAATGTAATACTTATGGTAATATACGCTATTGGCGCTGGAATTACTGCGGCTGCTGGTACTAGACTTGCCCTCCAATGGATCCTCGCTAAAGGATTTAAAGTAGACTCATTCCAATTACAGGGCCTCAAGAGTCGTATTGTTATTTTTCGTAATGAGAGACTCACAGACATGGGGCAGAGCTGCTACTGGCTCTCCCTGTGCCCAGCCGCTCACGAGGCGCCTGCGAGGTATGGCATGTTCTAGCCCTGGCCCGCCACTCCAGCAGAGCCTCGCAACAAGCCAGATGACCCCCCACCCCCAATCCATGAGGGCCTCCCTTTCCACATCCGGACTTCCCCTCATCAGAACCCCACCCAGCAGACCAGCCTATCACAGCCCGTCTCCTACGGTCGAAATTGGCCACGAGGTTCATCAATAAATGCTGGATTTAGAGGTGACTACAAGAGTATGCCACCTGCACGGCAGAGCCTGGCAAGCTACCTGTGTGGTATTTGATGTGCCAAATACCAGTAACAATTATAGACCTCATTCCCATGACTTGATGGAATGGTTTGAGGCTCTTTATGTTCCTGGAGCAAGCAGGTGCCCTGGTCATATGGAGATGTTACTGGTGCCCGCTCGAGCAAATCGATAATGAACGGGAAGATAGTGATAGTGATAGTGATACAAGAATATGCTACCCACATGGCAGAGCCTGGCAAACTACCCGTGTCGTATTTGTTATGCCAAATACCAGTAACAATTATAGACCTCATTCCCATGACCTGATGGAATGGTTTGAGGCTTTATGTTCCTGGAGCAAGCAGGTGTCCTTGGGCTCTACTTGCATGAGACAGGACATATGGAGATGTTACTGGTGCCCGCTCGAGCAAATCAATGATGAACGGGAAGACAGTGATACAGTGATACAGTGATACTTATGGTAAATATAATACAAGAATATGACCAAGTACAGCTAAACATATTAGTCATCTTAATAAATATGAATATATTTAAGTCATCCATTAAAAAAGGTTTTCAAGTTGGATTAAAGCACAAAACCCAATTATACAGTGAATACAAAAAACATCTAAAATGAAATTTAAAAACACTGTACATAAATTGATGGGCAAGTTCCATCAGGCAGAGGGGAAGAAAAGTTATAATTCTAACAGCAAAGTAAATAAAATTCAGACCAGTAGACTGGAATAGGAAGTGTGGAGATAGTCCAAGCCCATATGGAACTTTAGTACTTTATAAGCCAGTGCCTCAAATCACTAAGAAAATGATGGATATTTAAACAAATGACAGCAGAACAACTGAAATGCCTTTGAGGGAAACAATAAAATTGGTTTCTCCTTTTATAACATCAAAATAAATCCAAATGCACAAAAGAGCTAAATGTGAAAATATGGAATGACATGGGTACCAGGTATATGGAAAGTTTAACTGTGATTGGAAAACCAGAAATACGAAAAACTGAGTAACCCCATAAAAATATTTCATGTGGCAAAAAATAACTACAGCATACAGCAAATAAGGGGCTATTATCACTATCATGTTAATAGTGATAACAGAGTTTTGCTTTAGGTGGGGGGGCAGTTAGGGCCATACCCCGTGGTGCTCAGGGATCACTCTTGGCAGTGCTTGGGAGGCCATATGGGGTGTGGGGGGGGGGGAGGGGGTTCTGAGATCAGCAGCATGTAAGACAAGCACCTTATCTGTAGTAATAATCTCTCTGAGTATTAATGAAACTAATACTCTCATACATCATCATCTGAATACATCATCATCATCTGAATGCAGCAGTTATGTGTACCTAGGTTGAGAATTCAACATGATGAAGCGACCTAAAACCTGAGCTGTGCAGGAGGAAGAGAGCGGCATGGAATGCCTTCAAGAGCATCGAAGAAATAGCTCAAAGGACAAAGAACCTCCGGCTCCAGGCACATCTCTTTGACTCCACCACCATTCTCCCTGCATTAACATACGCCTCAGAGACCTGGGTCCTACGAAAGCAGGATGAGAATGCTATTCAAGTCTCCCAAAGAGGAATCAAAAGAGCTATGCTTGGAATATCACGCCGCACTCAAGTGAGAGAAGGAATCCAGAGTTCCGACCTCCGTCCAACAATCCAGAGTCAGGGAACCTGTCTCGTTTGCCAAGGCATCGAAAATTAGATGGGCTGGACACGTAATGTGATTTGGAGATGACCGCTGGACTAGAGCTGTTACTGACTGGATTCCACAGGACGTCAAAAGATCATGTGGCTGTCCACTTACAAGATGGTCAGACTCTTGATCAAGACCCTGAACGATTTGAGGCTCTTTATATTCCTGAAGCAAGCACATGCCATTGGGCTACACTGGCACGTGATAGGGTCAAATGGAAACATTACTGGCACCCGCTCGAGCAAATCGACAAATAACGGGATGTCAAGTGATCAATACTCTCATCCAAGTGTAGTACTAAACAACACAGAACAAAATCATAAAAGACTAAAGGGAAGGGAAACTTCTAAATTAAAGGCAATATAAAGACACAGTAAGTCTGAGGATGAGGTCCAAGTCACAGAGCACAAGCGTTCATGTGGGAGGCCCTGGGTTCAACAGCATCTCTGGGTGTCGACCCACAGAGGGAAAGCAAAGACACAGTAAACTAAGTGCAATGCAGCACAAAGGACCACTGAAAATCTCTGCTGTGAAAAATAGGGTCTGTTAGCACATGCATGGAAATTGGAGAACCGATGCTAAAATAGATTTATAAAATAGATATATAGAATAGATTTCGAAACTAAGGTACCTTGTAACTATCCTGGGTTTAGTTATAATGTGGCTATATAGAATTTACTTTTTTTTTCTAAAAAAGAGAAAACAAGCAAATAAGGAAAACATGTTAGCAATTGGTGTGTCAATGTAAAAAATAATATGAATATTCATACATTTTTTCAGTGATTGGTTTACAATTTTCAAAACAAAACATTGGGGAGATATTATTTTAAAAGAAAAACATGATTTTTCAAAAACCATAATTTGCATCTTTGTCTCTTCTGTCTCACAGTTCCTGCCAAAGCTCCCCAGCCTTCACCCAGATTATGCCAAAGACGACTGGAAACCTTTTCTTATAGGACCTCTTCCTCCTGTGAAACCATTTTTCCAGAGGGAGCTTTTGTACAGATGTACCTCTGCACAATATTTTCCGATAGGTACAAACTAAACTCAAACTCTTGAGGCTGGCAGTTTCATTAGTTCTGAACCTGTGTTTTCAATTGCTGACCAACACCATGTGAAAACTGGATAACTCCAAGCTGACCTCATCCAGGGCTACTCTGAGTTTTCCCTCCAAACCTGATTCTCTTGCATCTCCTTTCCCTGAGTGGTAGCACCAGCCTCTCAGCACCCCCGCTGGCACTCTCAGAGCAGCCTTGGTTGGTCACACCAAGACCTTCTGGTCAGCTGAACTTCCATGTCTCTTTCATTGGACCTTCCTCATCATTGAGCTCTAACCTGTTTACCTACCTAACAACTGGTCTCCCTGATGTTCTGTCACAATTGTTAAATAATTAACTATGGACCAAGGGCTGTGGGAGCCCAAATGAAGATCCTGCCCACTCAATCCCTCTTCTCCCCCAGACTGATGGAAAATGTCATGGAAAGGACATGCAAAGTGGTGCTGCCTAGTCTCGGGAAAGTGCTACAGAACTACCTGGGGTCTAGAATCTGAGTAAACAATGAAACAATGTATATTAAACATACAATTATATGTTTCCATAACTCAGTCCTAAGTATATTGTCCTAATTCTCATTTCAGGGAAGGGAGAGACAAAAACTCACCTGGAATAGTTCAACTCTGAAAAGCACAGGACTTGCTGGCCTCTAAATAGTATTCGTGGTACTGTTGTGGGCACAGCAAGATGACCTCGCGCCCCATGTGGCCACTCTCTCCTGTCCATGGTGGTTGAAGCAGACGGCTCCAGAACAGTGGTTGGCAACACTGTGGTCTGCAGCTCAAACAGGCCCTATTAGTTACAGACTACCAGATTAAACAAAGGTAACTGGATCTGGCCTTCAAAGCCTAGAATAATAACCAGTAGAGGGCCAGAGCGATAGTCCAGTGGGTAGAGCGTTTGCCTTGCACATGGCAGGCCTGTGTCAGCCCGGGTTCAATCCCTGGCATCCCATACGGTCCCCGAGCACCGCCAGGAGTAATTCCTGAGTGAGAGCCAGGAGTAACCCCTGACATCGCGGGTGTGACCCAAAAAAGCAATAAATAAATAAATAAATAAATAAATAAATAAATAAATAAATAAATAAATAAATAAATAAATAAATAAATAGCCAGTAGAATCTTTACAGAAAAAGGTTACCTACAAGCATAAATCTGAACCCCATATATGCCATTCAGTAGCTGAGCCCTGAGACAACTATTTAACCTCTCTTGGTCCCATTTTCCACCTGTGTCTATAGATGAAACACCTACACACAAGATGCTTAAGAAGTAAAATAATACACGTAAACCTATTTGGCTTAATTCTCAGTACATAAGTACTCCATAAATGTTACTTATAATTCTAATAGAGAAAAATTATTACTTAATCACATCTGCCTTTAAACAAACAAACAGAAAGAAATACAACTCAAATGAGAGGATATAAATCTCTCTATAGCTCCCTTCCTCTGGCTGTGTTTAGTGCAGGAGGATGAAGGGAAAGATAGAATTTTTTCAAAGCGCCTGCCAATTATTCTAGGCTGCCAAGGAAGAGGCTTGGAATTTATAATCTAGTGTTTAGTAGAGCACATCAATGAGCCTTTGAAAATATAAACAGGGACTTGGAGCTGAGTAGAGGAGGGGAGGTATGCTGCTAGACCCGACACAAAAGAGAATTGAGTTTGATGGTGCCAGGGCAACAGCACAGAGTACGGCACTTGCCTTGCACACAGCCAACTTAGGTTTGATCTCTAGCAACGCATATGGTCCCCAAACCCTACCAGGAGTGATCTCTGAGTGCAGAGCTAGAAGGAAACACCTGAGCACCACTAGTTGTGGCCCAAAAACAAAACTCAAAAACAATTTTTTTTTAAAAAGAAGAAAATTTACATTTGAAAATGGGTATCATCAGATGAAACGTGGATCAGGAGGTCTTGTCAAAGGTGGAAACTACCACAAATGTGTGGGAGAGAAGTTAGGTAAGACAGAGAAGGGAACCGTGTGCCAATAATTGTCAAAAGTCTATTTCCACATAGAACTTAGCATTAAATACAGGCAAAAAGATACACATGATAACCTATATGTATATGTATTATAATCCACAATATATAAGAGAAGGAAGAGAAAAAGAGAGAGAGAGAAAGAGAAAGAGAGAAAAGAGATGGAGAACCTGCCACGGAGGCAGGCCGGGTGTGGGGGGGAGGGAATTTGGGACATTGGTGGTGGGAAATGGGCACTGGTGGGGGATGGGTGCTGGAACACTGTGTGGCCGAAATCCAAACATGAACATTTTTGTAATTGTTAAAAAAAATTAAAGAAAGAATCCTAACCACAAAAAAGAAAGAAAGAAAATGAGTATCAGGCTTCCTATCGATTCATGATGATAGACTGAAGCAAGTAATAAGATCTCCCTCTTTAAAAATGAAGTTATGTACAAAGCAACAGTAATTAAAACAGTGTGGTACTGGAATAAAAACAGACCTGTGGACCTATGGAATAGAGTTGAGTATCCTGACACCCACCCTCAAAGACATGATCAGTTAATCTTTGATAAAGGTGCAGAGTCCAAACTGGAGTAACGAAAGCCTCTTCAACAAGTGGTGCTGGGAAAACTGCACAGCTACACGTAAAAAAATGATTTTGGACCTGTGTCTAACACCTTGCACAAAAATCAGATCAAAATGGATTAAAGATCTCAATATCAGACCTGCATCCATAAAGTACGTTGAAGAAAATACAGGAAAAACCCTCCACAACATTGAAGCTAAAGAACATCTTTGAAGGTGAAACTACATTAACAAAGCAACTAGAAGAAAAGATAAACATATGGGACTACATGAAACTAAAGAGCTTCTGCACCTCAAAAGAAACAGTGACCAAGATAGAAAGACAGTCCACAGAATGGGAAAGAATATTCACCCAATACCCATCTGATAAGGGGTTAATATCCAGGATATATCAGGCATTGGTACAGCTATATAAGAAGAAAACAGCCAACCCCATTAAAAAATGGGGAGAAGAGATGAACAGAAACTTTGACAAGGAAGAAATTCGAATGGCGAAAAAGGCATATGGAAAAATGCTCATCATCACTAATCATCAGAGAGATGCAAATCAAAACAACATGAGATATTACCTCACACCACAGAGACTGGCCCATATCCAAAAGGGTAAAAGCAACAAGTACTGGAGTGGATGCAGGGAAAGGGGGACTCTCATACATACATTGTTGGTGGGAATGTCAACTTGTACAACCTTTCTGGAAAACAATATGGACATTCCTCCAAAGACTAGAAATTGAGCTCCCTTTTGACCCAGCCATACGGCTCCTGGGAATATACCCTGGCAAGCCAAAAACACACAGCGGAAACACAATTCCCGACTTTTATTTTCATAGCAGCACTATTCACAATAGCCAGAACCTGGAAACAACCAGTATGCCTGAGAACTGATGACTGGATAAAGAAACTGTGGTACAACTACACAATGGAATACTATGCAGCTGTTAGGAAAAAATGAAGTTATGAAATTTGCCTATAAATGGATGGACATGGAAAGGATCATGTTGAGTGAAATTAGTCAGAAGGAAAGAGAGAGACATAGAATGACTGCATTTATTTGCATGACATAAATATATCAGGTGGCCTTACTAAAAGTAGAAATTACCGCAAACGTGAGGGAGTCAGAGGTTAGGTAAGACAGAGAAGGGAACATGTGTGAATAAATGTCGAAAGGGCTGATACCAACATAGAACTGAGCATTAAATACAGGCAAAAATGCACATGATGGCTTCCAAGTGTATGCAGTGCAACCCACAATGTGTAGGAGAAGGAAGGGAGAGAGAGGGGAGAGAGAAAAGAGATAAAGAACCTGCCATTTAGGCAGACTATGGGAGGAGGGAGGGAATTGGGGACATTGGTGGTGGGAAATGGGCACTGGTAGAGGGCGGGGTGCTGGAACACTATGTGACTGAAACCTCCAAACATGAACAACGTTGTAATTGTATATATCACGGTGGTATAATAAAATGTTTAATTTAAAAAAAAGAAAATAACTTTGCCAGTAAAATCAGATCCTGGACTATTCTGCCTATATTTTCCTCATTGTATTTTATGGATTCTGGTCTGACTTCATGTATTTTGATCCACTTTGAATTGGCTTTTATGTATTGTATGAAATACAAAACTAATTGTTGTTTTTTTGCATGTGGTTAAAAAAAATAAATAAAATGAAGTTATGAAATTTGCCTATAAATGGATGGACACAGAGAGAATCATGTTGAGTGAAATTAGCCAGAAGGAGAGAGACAGATATAGAATAACTGCATTTATTTGCATGACATAAATATATATATGTACATATTATGATACCAATTCCAAGGTCAAGTGAAACATGGATCAGGAGGTCTTGTCAAAGGTGGAGATTATCACAAAAGTGTGGGATTCAGAGGCTAGGTAAGACAGATAATGGAACAGTGTGCTAACAATTGTCGAAAGTGCTAATACCAACCTAGAACTGAGCATTAAATACATGCAAAAAGATACACATGACAATCTTTTAATGTATGTACTGTAATCCACGATGTGGAAGGGAAGGAAAAGAGAAAGAGATAGAGAGAAAGGGAAAGAAATAAGGAACCTGCCATGGAAGCAGGCTAGGGGATGGGGGAGGGAATCGGGGACGTTGGTGGTGGGAAATGGGCACTGGTGGAGGGATGGGTGCTGGAACACTGTATGACCAAAACCCAAATATGAATTTCTTATAAACATCTTTGTAATTGCATATCTCATAGTGGCATAATAAAATACTTAAAAAATCTTCCTCTTAAACGGAATGCATAAATATAGCAGAAAATGTAAAAATAGTAGAAAAATAAATATATATAACACATTCACCAGTAGGAAATGGAAAGCTCAATAGAGTGGGCGATGGAGACACTCCTAAAAGTACCCTCTAGGGTGGTCCAGGGATCATGGCTTAAACTGCTAACATTTCACAGCTGAGTATTTCAGCCAGTAGATGATTGGGATCACAGCCAGAGATACTGATGTGGGTCAAGGACCAGGTCACAAAGCATGAATCAAAGCTCTTTATTCTTTCATTCAAATCCTGCTCATCTGGGTGGTGGAGGAAACTAAGTCACGCAGGAAGTGACCATCCGGATGCCTAGTTCCTAGGAAGGGCATATACAGAAAGGGGCAGTGAGCTGGGCGAGGGACAGGGCTGGCTTTTGCTAGGCTACCCCACATTTCATTGATGCTGACCCCTGGGGACAAAGTCTTGGTAGAAAGCTGACATAGGGTTCGACTCATGTTCAAGACTGCACCGAGCAACTGTTAAGTGGGTGCTCTGGGCAGAGAAGGAGGCTCCACGGGTGCCATAGTGAGGAATTTCCTATCTCCAATGGCAGGTGCTCTCCTGGCACCATAACAATGACTGATTCAGGAAGCGATGCCAACCCCAGAGAAAGACACCCCAAACGGGTTCCCAAAGCACCAGACCCCAGTAGCTGGGACAACAATAAAAGACATTTTTATCATGGGAATAGGGTAGAATCTCCTAGCAATTGTCACTGTCTCCATGTGTAAGGGGGAGCAGAGGCAGGATGGAAGCTAAGACCATTTGAATCACAGCATTCATAGCAAAGATGGTGGCAGTGAGGAATCTTCCTAGTGGCTAGCACTACAATGGATCAGATGCCAGCCCTAGCCAAGAGGTTTAATTTCTTTACGCAAGAGCTTCTGCCAAAGCCATTGGGCCTTCATGCAAAATATGTCCTCACTGAGAGGAAGAGTGAACAAGGCCACTCTGCAGAACCCAGGGCTTATTCAGCAGGGGATGGGGGCAGCTTCGTGAAGGGCCAGTTTCACGAAGTTTGCACAGTTTCCAACTCATTCTAGTAGAAGGAAGTGCCAGTATGCTCAGACAAGACGCATGATGAATAGATACTGTCTTTCTTTGCTCTGATGGGAGTATCCCACTGACCCATCAAAGAATCATGGAACTAGGTGGACTTTCTCACCTTCCCAAAAGTCAGAGCCATAAGATGCAGTTAATAAACATCCCCCTGAGGTAGATGCTTAGGCTCACACCACTATTATATGGAAAGTGTGGAAATCAACAGAAGAAAGTCGTGACCCAGACAGACCACTTCTACCTAAATATAGCAATCTGTGGTATTGCCAAGACAGGAAATAACCCAAGTCAGAACAAAAAATGTGAGGTACATGTGGTTGGTATTGATGCTTTCGTAAAGGTGCCTAATGACTATCACATAAATGCTCAATTTTAATGCCATCGCTTATAAGTGGATAAAAAATTGATTTTCCATAAGAGAGTATATAAAGACCCATAGTGATCATCTGATTGCTTAGAAATCCAGGGACCATTTCTAGAACGTTGAGAAACTATCAGGGGTTCCAAAAGGCATGGTGTCTAACATGACTGCAATCAAAGTCGGGGTAGGATGACAGAGTGAGTAATAGAGTATCAACGTGAGGGACACTGTACTGGCATCTAAACCAAACCAGGACCTCTTGTTTGGGACCACTCACAGGTGGGAGGCATGTGGAACTCTGGTGGATGGGACTGTGTAAGGTGCTGAGTCTGCAAGAAGACACTGTCAAACTGGAGCAGGTGGGGAAGGTCGCCCTCAGTGGTACTTTTGTGCAGAGTCCTGAAAATGTAATGTCTCGTGTGACAACCAAGGCATGGGCAGTGAGGGGGCACCCCTGAGCCTCAGGCTGAACTAAGAAGGTACCGCCCCCTGCTTCACAGGCAGAGACCGTGGGTGGTCAGCAAACGATCTCTAAGGACAGATGAGAGTCCTTCTCAGCACAGTCCCTGGGCAGAGTGGGGAGATGGACCAAGAAAAATCTCACCACAGGGAGATAATGGGAGAATAGTGCATATGTGTGGCCAAGACATTCTACTGCGGTTATTAGAGTGGAAATGACCGTGCTGGCCACACACCCTGGTGTGGATCAGCTACCCTTTGTCTGCTCATGGAGATGATGGTAGACATCAAAGAGAAGAAAACATCGATAAGCATTTCTAGGAGAAAATTCTAGAAGACAGTTCCCCAAAGCAGAGTTTTTCATTAACTAGTCCAGGAGTTTCAATGGCTAATACCACCAGTGAAGCCCTCGTGAACTCATTCCACTCCTCTTCCTTTGGTATGCATGGTAGGACGATTCAGATGAGGAAATGAAGTCAGCAAAATCTAATTTTTTTCCATCTAGCAGTCTCGCAGTGCTCAGGACTTCTCAATCTAAAGGAAGAGCTCAGAGCATCAAGACAAATGAGGTGTTGTGAGAGTTTGGGATAAGCATTAGATAGATTACTGGCTTGTTAGGAACCCTCAGAGGCCATAGCAAAGCCAGGCACAACACGAGCACAACATTTCTCTCTGTGGCCATAGACACCTGCACTATGAATCGGGGACAAATCAGCTGCTTGTTGGCAGAGGGCTATCAGCAGAAGTTCTGCGGCAACTCAGGCATGACTCCCTCGTGACCTTCCTTGACAGTCCCAGAGAAGATGCCTCTTATTAAAAGCCAATCTGGTGCCCTTAATGGAAGCAACACAGAGACGAACACCAGGAGAGCATGGCTAAGAGGAGTAGGATGGATTCCGGCAGGCTCACATGGAAACTGGTCACTGTCCACTCAGGCATTGTGGCATCTCCTGTTGAGTTTCAAGCCTTTTAGGGGCCTGGGAGGTAGGACAGCAGGGATGGAGTTTGCCTTGCATGTGGCAAACGGGTTTTAATCCTCAGTGCCAGGTGCAGTTCCCCAAGCCCTGTCATAGGGATTCCTGAGCACAGCCAGATGTGACCCAAATACCCCTCTCGAGAGAAGACTCCTAGATCTGACTCAGCCACATACTCCAGCCTGGAGGAGGCAACTCTTTCCAGAGGGTGCATCTCCTGCTCTGCTGTGGGGCCCGGGCTGGTACGGTGCGAAGCTGCTGCCCCCTGAGCGCAGCACCACGGACACAAACATTCCACTCTGCAGAGTCTCAAGACCCATGTTTGGGGCCCCTGTGGGTTCTCAGGCTATTCCAATGTTGAAACGGCATTAACGGCAGGTCACGACGGGGAACAAAACCACTAGACATGAGGTAAAAAAGAGAGAAACAAAGTCTGACAGGGGTTGGGGGGGAGGATGGCAAACACTGCTCACAGGGCCTTGCAGATCTGGGGACACTGGACTGTCACCTCAGGATCTTCTCTGAGCCAGCACCACCCTCACTTCCTGACTCACAAGCACTCGTGGGATTAGTTACTGGTGAATTTTGTTGCTGTTTGGGGGAGACGCCCAAGCAGTGCCCAGAAGGCCCCAAGATTCTTGGCCAGCCAGGCCTGAGATTCACATGAGGCCCAAGGATGTGCCAGTGTTCAGGCCCTGCATTGCTGGGGGGTCCCCAGGGCCACACCGGTAGTGCCTCAGGAGCCCCCAGGATTACGCCCAGCAATGACGGGGTGCCATGTGGGCTGGAGACAGAAAGGGAGTCGGCAGCAGGCATGCACTTTTACCCCCAACCCACCTTCAGAGTTCCTAGGAGGTTAAATTCAGCAATGTGTCTGCAAGCACCCAGCATAGGGCCTGGCCCATGGGGCACAGTCCATCCTCAAAAAAGGTTTCCTTTCTTTACCAATGTCCAGAGAGAGCCCAAGAGGTCAGAGCAGTCTCTGGGGTATCATCCAGGGTTATGGCGACATCTCTCTGCTTCACACCCCTCCAGCCACACCCCCTCACAGCCCCTGCGTGGCTTTGAAGGGTCAGAGCTTTGGTTCCCTAAATGAAGAATGGCCCAGCCTGAGGGAGCAACCAAAGGACTTACACCGAGACAAACAGATGAGTAACAGCAGATTCTGCTCAGACAGACTTTACAGGAAGAGGGGGGAGGGAAGAAAAAATGGGGTTCAAAGGAAGGATACTCAGTCATGAGAGATAAGAGAAATTCCTCCTGAGGACGATTCCCCAAGCCTGCAGACCTGTGTGGAAAAAGCCAGGCAAGGGCACCTTCCCCGAGAGGACCTCTCCTCAGGGAGCCCAATCCATAGACAGTCCCTCCTGTAAACACCCCTCCTTCACAAACACCCTTCCCTGTGACTGACAGACACCCTTCCCTATGGCTGACAGACACCCTTCACTGCAGCTGACAGACACCCTTCCCTGTGGCTGACAGATACCCTTCCCTGTGGCTGACAGACACCCTTCTCTGTAGGTTACAGACACCCTTCTCTGTGGCTGACAGACACCCTTCCCTGCAGCTGACAGACACCCTTCTCTGTAGGTGACAGACACCCTTCCCTGAGACTTACAGACACCCTTCCCTGCGGCTGACAGACACCCCTTCCCCGTGGCTGACAGACACCCTTCCCTGTGACTGACAGACACCTTTCCCTGTGGCGGACAGACATCCTTCCCTGCGGCTGACAGATACCTTTCCCTGCGACTGACAGACACCTTTCCCTGCGGCTGACAGACACCCGTCACTAGGGCTCTGTGGCTAGAAATAAGGAGTGTAGGAGGTGGCCTTGAGTTGGACGGGCCTGGTCTGGGAGAAAATATCCCTTCCTGCTCTCCCTCAGGCATCTCCTAGGCCTCACGATCAGGCAAGGGTATGTTGGATTTGTTATTCAGCTCGCAGTGGTCCTTTGGCTGGGAGGGTGGGGGGGTTAAGCTAGACCCCGGAACCCTGGAGCTGTCCGCATGCACTGCACATGCCCCTGGCCCCTATACAATCTCCTCAGCCCCCAAGCTTCAGATTTTCATGAAGAAGTCAGATCTGAGGCTGGACTCAATGACCCTGGCCCCTGGCGGAGCCCACGTGACACTGGGCAGGGGTGCCCAGCACAACCCAGAACATCTGCCCAGTCAGAAGTTCGGACGGCAGAGCTCAGTGCCACATGCCATTGGTTTCAGATGAGTCGCCAGTCATCATATGCCTGGAATCACCTCGAAGCCCCCCATTTCAAGGTCCAGGGCAGGGCAGCCGGCAGGAAGCATGTCATATTGAAGGGCGTGCTTCTGGAAAACTGCTTGAGGAAACCTCAGCAAGACAGGCCTGAATTTCCAAGAATTTCATTCTCTATGTGCGTGTCTCATTTCGGCACCCTAGAAAGTGGATATTCTGATTTACATCTGAAGGCCCCATCCCCTCCAACTGTCCCAATGTCAGGCTCAGGACCCCCCCCCCCTAAAGACCTCTGAGGGTCAGGGCCGGAGCTATAGTCCAGCGGATAGGGCATTTGCCTTGAATGCAGCTGGCCCATGCCGGCCTGGGTTCGATCCTCGGCATCCCATATGGTCCCCAGAGCACCGCCAGGAGTAATTCCTGAGTGCAGAGCCAGGAGTAACCCCTGAACATCACCGGGTGTGACCAAAAAGAAAAAAAAAGACCTCTGAGGGTGGCTGTGTGACAGGAAGTAGCCACTAAAGAGTGACCAGGCCACAGGAAGTAGGGAAATCACTAACTGAATCTGATGGAGATGGGGGACTGCTGGGCACCCCTCAGTCTAGGTCAGATGGGTGAGAATGGAGGGCCCAGAGATGACCCCAATTTGGAGAGCAGATGGTGGGTGGGGCTGGCCGGCCGCCTGCTGACCTCCAGCAGGGCCCCTCTGGTCAGACGCCCAGATGATGCAGCAACTAGATCTGGTAGATAAACAGCCAATCCGGCCTGCGGGAGGCCCCCCAGCCTCACATTACTGTTGACACAAAGCAGATTCCCTTTCTCTCAACCACTGTTTATATTTCAGCCAAGTGTTGGCCATAAATCTCCTCCCCAACCACCAGACTCTCTGGCTGCTCCAGAAGTGACCAACTGGAAAATAGCCTAATAAGGAACTTGCTGCAGGAACCGGGGGAGTCTCCATGTGGAAAGGCTGTCCTGGGGCAGTGACCAGGACACTCCGCTGTGGGAGCAGCAGTCGGAACCGGGCTGGAGGCAGTCTGGGTTCAAAGAAGGCCCCATCCCCTTCAACTGTCCCAGTGTCAGGCTTCTGCAGGAAGCGCCTCTGTGAATCTCAGAAACACACTCAGCTTCGCCTGGCTACAGGGAACATTGCGTAGTCCTAAGCCACAGTGCCAGGACACGTGAAGGCTTGGTCCCGGGCTCCAGCTTGCTTTTCTGTAGAGATTTTCCTTTTTCTTTTATTCCAGAAGTCAAACAGAACACAGACATTGTCATGGCATTGTGGTTCCATAGAGTGTTGGGGGTTCATGGTCAGGCCGAGCTCCCTGATTTGAAGGGTTTGAAGCCTGGGAGCTGCAGTCTGCAGGGTGCAAAGGAGCCTTCCTTTCCCTGCAGTGGAGGCTTCGGGTGAACCCCTCCATCTCCTCTCCAAGGGGGGAGGGTGTGGGCGGCTCAGACACTGTTCCCTGCACATTGCTTTGGAGGGTGTGTCTGGTTCTTTTCTGTACTAGGCCTGCACGTAACATAAATAGCTTAGCCCAGAGTAGCTGCTGCTTTAAGTAATAATTAAAAGGAGTGAGAGTGATCCTCGGGGAGTGGAGGAGGGAGAGGGTGTCCTTATACTTATATATTCTGCGCTTGATTAGAAATCCTGGCACTCTGCTGCTTGCTGTGGGATTCTGCTGCTCTGGGCTCACCCTCCCTCCATGATTAACTGACTACTGCCATCTAGTGGATGTGGAGGCCTCTGTGGAACAACCCCTACTGGACAGGCTACTGAGCACTAAGGCACCTTGAGAAGCTCTGCTTGCTTTGGGCAGCCCATCTCACCTACAGGTAGGATGATGCTATCCCTGTATACAATTTCTCCTCTTTGACACAGGTGAAAAGCAAAAAGGTGCCATTACGTGGATGTGGGGGAAAAGGGACTCTCATCCACTGTTGGTGGGAGTGCCAACTGGTCCAGCCCCTTTTGGAAAACAATATGGGCATTCCTCCGAAAACTAGATATTGAGCTCCCATTTGATCCAGCAATAGCACTCCTGGGAATATACCCGAGAGACCGAAAACACATAGCAGAAGCACTATCTGTACTTCTTTATTCATCTCTGCGCTATTCACAATAGCTAGAATCTGGAAACAACCTAAATGCCTGACAACAGAGGACTAGCTAAAGAAACTGTGGTTCATCTACACTATGGAATACTATGCAGCTGTCAGAAAAGACGAAATTTTGAGAAATTTACCTGCAAATGGATGGACATGGAGACTATCATGCTGAGTGAAATTAGTCAGAAGGAAAAGGACAGATATAGAATGACTGCATTCATTAATAGGATATAAATAGATACCAGTGTTTTACTAAGTGTGAGAAATGGTAATGGCAGATTAAAACTCGCCATTGAATATACACAAAGAGACTTAAGTGATAAGCTCTAAATATCTGCAGGGCTAGCCACAATGTGTAAATAAGAGGCAGAGAGATGCAGAGACAGATAGAGAAAGAGAGACAGAGAGAGAAAGAGAGGAAACAGGGGTACCTGCTACTGAGGCACCCTGGGAATGGGCAGGAGGGGGTGGGGTACATTGGTGGTAGAAATGGGGCACTGGTGGAGGGATGGGTGCTGGAATACTGTATTACCAAGAACCAATTATGAACACTTTTGTAATTGTATGTCTCACGGTGGTATAATAAAAAATTAAAAAAATAAATAACCTAGAAGGGTAAAAAAAAAGGTGCCATTAAAATAATTCCAGGCCTGTGGGTGACCAATGTCTTGGAGTTAACTTTGGTTCAGTCATAAGCACTGTTCAGTCTTACAAAGACTTAGCTAGTGCCTGGTTGTGGCTTTGTTACTCAATCCCCAGCTTCCTGTGGGAGTCAGGGGTTGGGGGGTGAGAAGCCCTCAGCATGAAAGAGAAATCTGGGTGCCTGAAGCCATCCTCAGATGGGGTCTTGCCCTCTGCCCTGGTAGTCCAGTTCTCCCACCTGGAAAATGTTACCTTTGTATTTGACTTGTTACCTGTCAAATACCTCTAGTTAAGTGAATTCTTCAAGTTCTGGGAGATAGGGAAGGTAGGAAGGTGGATCAGAGATGAAGAAGGAAGAGAGGGAATGCGTGAGGAAGGAGGGGAACAAACAGCCTAACCCAAGAAGCTTCTGGTAATCAGGTGTGGGTGCTCTGAGGACAGACCACATTCTGAGTTTTAAAAAAGCCACAGTCCAGGTACAGGACAGATCAATTTTCAGAGATCCTAAGACAAAGAAAACAGAAGAACTACATGAAGAGTCAGACCATGTACATGTTAGCCTTTAGGATGGACAAGAAACTTAGCATGACTCAAAACATTTGTATCATCAGCCACAAAGGGATGTAAACTAAATCTACACAAAACAACTGCTGAGGTCTGCAAGAATTTTTTTCTTAGCCATCGTTGCTTCATTCCCCTGGGTTACACTGCAGAGAGGTCATGAGGCTTCTTTACAGACCCAAACTGCACCCCATCACCCTCAGGCTTCAGTTCTCCCAGCTGGAAAATGAAGAGGTGGACTTGTTACCTGTCAAATACCTCCAGCTAAGTGAATTCTTCACGTCCACATGTGTGTGTGTGTGTGTGTGTGTGTGTGTGTGTGCGTGTGCGGCACACACGCCACGCATGTTGAGTTTTGGCTAAAAAGTGCACAAGATCTAGAGAAGACCGAACTTAGGATATTTTATCTTACCTGGTGTGTCCCCATGGAATGTCACCCAGAATAGGATGGTCTGGGCTAGGATATGCTGTGAGTAACCATCAGGTAAAGCACATTAAGATGCCTTTTGTAGAGCAGAGCCATAGAAAACATGGCTTCCCTGAGTCCTGGTCTTGGCAAGTCATTTCACTCACTTCAACTTTGCTCTTCACATCTACAGACTGAAAACAGCCATCCTCTGTTCTGTTTTCATCCCAGAACTGTTCAGTGGGAAGGGGCTGGAGGGGAGGCAGATATGAGAAATACTTTCTTGAGAAGCTTTGATATGAATTTTAAATGCCGTTTTTTACTGTCGGTTGGGCTAAATCTATTTAATATTATAAATCTCTTCCAGATGATGCCCATCAAACAAACAGGCCATGTCTGAAAGATCACAGACTGCTTCAGAGAACAAAAGGCCAGGCCCAGCCTGAGATAAATCAGTCCCTCTGGCCTTTGGCTCTTTAGGGCTGACACTTCAAATGCTGGAGCCTTGGTGCTTGCAACTGGCTGTAGCGAGTAAAGCAGGAAAGGGCCGGTAACCCACCAGCTTGTGGTCGAGAGCAGGTGGTGAGGAGCCATGGACTCACTCTTGCTTTCCCTGCAAGCCCCCAATAGCACCTCCCCTCCTCCCATAGTAAACCACACCACGGAAGAGCAGAGAACCAGAAAATGGTAAGATGTGATTCATAATTGTCAATAACAGTTGTGTCATTTTGATGCTCTAACTCTATTACGTTAATTGCTTTCCTCTCTACACTTTATTTTAAGGTGAACATTAATTGATTCCCAGCTGTAATCACAATTATGGTGAGTTACCCTGATTAATGGGAGATGTGATTAATAGTCAGGAAGGGGTCCACCACTTCCCCTCCCAGGGAAAAGGTGGCAGCTCCATCCTGGCTCTGCTGCAGGCTGCCCAGGCCCTGGAATCAGGGCTCGTGCACAGCACTCCAGCACCAAGTCCTGCATTTGGCCCCGCCAATGAGCCAGCTGGAGGTGCGGAAGATGGGCGCATGTCAGCCCTGAACCCTGAATTCCACCTCGTGGGGCAGCACATGTACTCTCAGAGCCAGCCCAGAAAAGGTAGGCAGGAGCAGTGGGAACACCATGGTTCCTGTGTGCGCTCAGCCTGCCTACAGGAGCTTTACCCTTCAGGTATCTAAGACAAGGTTCATGCAGGAAGCTGCTCTCCCCAGGCCTCTGTGCCTCCCTAGTCTGCTCTCTGGATGCAACTGGTGCCATGGGATTATATCCCTCCCTGCCCCTAACACTCTCTCCTTGTCCCCCAAGCTCATGACTCTTGTGCCCTGCTCCATCTGTGCATTGCCAGGAGATTCACCAGCACTGTGAATGCCAATGTCAGCCCCACTCTTTTGCCCTGTGAGAGGAAGCCTGAGTCCTACTCCTGTTCGCTGCCTTCCCTTCCCCTTTCTGGGAGCTCCCCACAGTGGGGCTCTCAGATTAGCACCTGTGGATCAATGCTCACTCACTGTTCAGGCCACAGAGTGACTGTCCCAGGGACCCACTAGAACACTGCTCAGGTTGGCTTCTGAGTACTTTGAACTCTAAGTGCTGAGCATGTGCTTTTCCATGTCGTGCCTGTGCTGCACAAACCACGTTCAAATGTGAGCCACAGGTGGTTCATGCAGGCACCAGCATGTGAAGCCTCTGAGCCCCCAGGACAGCTTAACAGTCCGGCCAAATCCCATCCCGGCTCCATTCCCCAGCAGCTGCCCTGCCCAGTCCTCTCTCACAGTCACTGTCACGGAAATGCTAAAGTTTGGTCTCTGGGTGTTCCACAGCTTCTCTGTATGGAAGCTCTACCTGCAGCATGGAGAATACTGAGGCCTACTTTGAAGCTGCAAATACTACATTTATCCAGGGTGCCTACAGGACCAGAGGATTCTGAGCTGAGACTTGCGGTCCCTGATGCTAAGTCACTGAAGGTATCCAAAACACATACTTCTGGGCCTTTATGGGCTAACCAAGATGGCTCTGTCTGGCAAGATTCTGCTCCTTGCCCAGGACTTGGCAGAATCCAAAGTTCTTGCTACTGGAGGTATCTTCCTGGCCAGGCAGATGGTACCTTTGTCCTCTGGCTCAGAGGCAAATTGGAACAGGCCAGCTGGCACCGGACCAATGTCTGAGATGCTGAAGCTGGGCACTCAGCTCATACCTCTTCCAGCAGAGAGGGTGGGTGGGGTGGAGATGAAGCCCTCATCTGCTTCCCCACCTCTGTCTGGAGCTGAGCCTGCTGCAGGGAGGGAGTCTCTTCCTGCACTAGGCCGAACCCTGTCTTGTGGGTCAATCCAAGGTAGGCAGAGACACTCATTTGCTCACAGCACCTGCTGGGGCCCCGGACAGAGACTTCTGCCCCGTCACCATTTCCCTTTATTTTCAGTTTTTTGGTTTTTGGGTCATACCCAGTCGGTGCTCAGGGGTTGCTCCTGGCTCTGCACTCAGGAATTACTCCTGGCAGTGCTCAGGAATCTTGGGATCAAATCTGAGCTGGAAGAATGCAAGGCAAACACCCTCCCCACTGGACTACAGCTCTGGGACTGCACTGTTTTTCATGTGTGATGTCTCACTCAGCCCTTAACAGCCTTCCCTGGACAGCACTGAGCGCCCCTGGGGAGGAAGTCAGGTGCTTCTTTGATATCAGAACACATTGGGCCCAATGTTGGCCCCTCCCCTAGGGCAGCTGGTTCCCACTGAGAGCACAGTCAGCTCCTCTCCTTCAGCCCAACCTCATGGCAGCATCCCCAACATACACACTTTCATCCTCCCGGAATCCCCTCCTTCCTATACCTGTCTAAGGGTCCAAGTCCACCTCCCTCCCACCTCAGACCCACAAGCTCTTCTAACACAGCTCCCAGGATAGCCAACTTGCTTTTACTTCCCATCCCCACTCTGGGCTGAAAATGAGATTCTAAAAACAAATTCTTTGCTATAATTTGAGCAATACTTGACCAATTAAAACATGAGGTCCATGAGGGCACAGATGGTGTGTTACTTGTCTTTGTGCTTTGGCTTAAATTCAAGTTTCAGCTCCCACATATATTGCCTATCTGGCCTTGGCCAAGTCACCGAATGTCTCCAAGCCTCCGTGTGCTTCTCTGCTTAAATAGAAGATACAGACAGGCTTATTTCGGGGCCAGAGAGAGGGTTCTGGTGATGCCTTGCTCACACTGGCTCAATCTCCAGCATCACACACTGCCCTCCACGCCCCACCAGAAGTGATCTCTGAGAAGAGCCTGGAGCCTGAACACAGGGTGGTATGACCCCAGAACACAAACACAAACCAAGCCAGCCCACACCTACTGCAGAGGGTTCAGGAATCATCTCATGCAATTATGAGAATTACTAAGAGGAAGACTTAGAGCGTGAGTGTCTGAGAGGTGCTAGGGATCCACGGGAGTGCGTTACTCAGTGTCACTGGGCAGTAACAGCAGTAGGAGTGGTGCCTGATGGCTGAACACGGGACAGGATTGCTCAGTCACTGTCCTCTTGTATGGTGGCATTTGGCTTATGCCAGCCTCAGCCCCCATCACATCAGCCACACTCGCTGCCTCCTCACAGAAAGCCAGGCCAGACCTGGATCAATACAGAAGATACAAACCCTGAGCCTGGATCCTATTCATCCTGGGTCAGTTTAGACCCCGGATCCTCCATTGTTAGACTTTGTGGTGTCTAGTCCTTCCTCTCACCGCAGGGCTTCGTGCTCTTAACTGGCTTGGTTTCAAAATAGCTCAGCCCTTCAGGCCTGGGAAGCTGGAGGCTAAGCCCTGATAGACAGTTAATAGATGAGTGTGGGCATGTGGGCATGTAAATATTTAACCACCTCAGAAGAACTGAGACTTCGAACTGCGGATGTGTGCATGAAAGATTGTGTTACTGGGGTGGGCGGGGAATGTCAGCAAGAGCCGCACTCTGAGGCAGCCACAGAGGCAAGTGGCACAACGTTGATTCAATCCCATTCAGCAGGGTTTTATCCAGCATCTACTAAGTGCCCAGTACTGGAGCAGGCAGACTGTCTGATGCATGGCTTTGTGTCGCTACAATAATGTTACTACAGGACAGCAACAAAGAAACACAACCCCTGAGCTCTCGTTCTCAGCCAAGATTGGTCTCTCATGCATCTGTGGATTTCTGGGGTCTACTCTAAGCTTGGCTGGGGCTATCAGTTGGCTGGAAACTAAGCTCTAGGTGTTGGTCATCATCTGCAGACCCAGAGATGTTCTTGTTCCCTTGGCAGAGAGGAAAAGCTTAGGCCCAACCGTACCCAACTCCACTTTGCCATAACCACTAACTACAGTCACATGGCCAAGCCTCAAGGAATGAGAATGTATTTGCCTCCCTTAAGGCCAAAGCCCCCAGCCAAGATCTAAATCTACTGAGAGAAGAAGGAAATACACCATCATTAATGAGGAGATGCTGAGAGTCAAGAGTGCTCCAAAATAATCCAATGTACCACATGCCCCAGCCTTGGTTCACCCACAAGAGATTCATTTGAACCCCAGAAGTGAGGCGTGGCTTTACCAAAAAAGAAGAGGTGGCTTTCATCATCATGGTCCTTATTGTTTCTTATGTTTAGTGGCACTTGAAGCAAACAGGTCCATGAAGATGCTGGACTTGTGCTCTCTTGCGGTTACAGGTTTGGTCTTCAGATCAAGTCTACCTATATAACCACTTTCTGTTCTCAAGTGATGAGGTGCTGCATGCCTGCTTCAATTTCTTGTCCAGATGTATCTTGTCCTTTTCCAAGGGGAATCTAACTCTTATGGATGAACTTAGTTCAGAGTTTTGGCCTGAGGATCCTGAACCTCAAGCCAGCTGCTGTATGGGAAGTTCATTTCAACAGTGCGCCAAAGAGGTCATAGATAGATTGGGGGGGCAGGAGGGCTGCTAGTCTGGCCTTACACAGACATAGTGAAAGGGAACTTCAGAACAGCTTGATTCGAGTCCCCAGAGAGGTCTTGGTGATGTTGTTGAATCCTTTGAAAATAAACTGGTGATCTTAAACATAGGATCCCTCATGCTGTCCGTGTCGGAGGTGCTGGGCTATGCTGGTGGGCTGGGTCGGGGGATCCGGTGTACAGGGGGTGCACGGGCTCTGTGCCGGCTCACTGATAGAGCACCAGGGGTCTCTGGGAGTAGCAGATATTATCTTTGAGGAGGGGGACCCCACAGCCATGCGCACCTTGTTCCAGCGGTGCCCTTTATTGTAGATGGGCTTGACGGACCAGGTAGACCAACGGGTCAGGTACCGGTTGAGTTTTGGTTTGCTTTTCGGAACAAACCCTTTGGGCAGTCGAGGCCTGTGATTCGGCAGCAAACCTGCGTGGTGGGCCATCTTGACACACTCCTCCACCTTGCGGTGCTCCTCACGGCATAGGCCTGTGGCAGCTCGTGGCAACATACCCCCGTGGGGCCAGATGAACTGACTGAGCAGCAGAACATCCTCATAGTTGTATTTGTGTTTCCAGGTTCCACCGGCAGATGGGGCATTGGCCAGAGGGGTTAGGGGGATTTGGGGTTTCCGGGGAGTCTCTGTGATCTGGCCTTCGATTATGGTCGTCTTCCCTTCCTGAACTTCTACCACTTCCCTGAACCTGCAGGCCAGCGGCCGGGCCCAGCTGGTCGTGGACTGGCTAGCCACCAGCCCCGAAGCAGCTGTCCACAGCCAGACATCAACCTAGTGAACACCGCCATCTTGGAAACCCACACAGAGCCTCACAACAAGCCAGACGACCCACCACTCCATGAGGACCTCCATATTCCACATCTGGACTTCTTCCTCGTCAAAATTCCACCCAGCCAACCAGCCTATCACAGCCCGGCTCATCGAGATCCACCCTGCTGCAGTCTTTTTTTAATCCGGCCCAGGTATGCTGATCCAGAGACAGACATGGAGCAGAGCTGCTACTGGCTCTCACTGTGCCCAGCCGCTCATGAGGTGCCCGGGAGGGATGGCAGGTTCTAGCCCTGGCCCGCCACCCCAGCAGAGCCTCACAACAAGCCAGACGACCCACCACTCCATGAGGACCTCCATATTCCACATCTGGACTTCCTTCTCGTCAGAATTCCACCCAGCAGACCAGCTTATCACAGCCTGGCTCGCGCCGCCGCAAGCGGCGGGTTCTTCAATAAATGCTGGACTTTGAGATGACCACAAGAGTATGCTACCCACACAGCAGAGCCTGGCAAGCTACCCGTGTCGTATTTGATATGTCAAATACCAGTAACAATTATAGACCTCATTCCTATGACCTGATGGAATGGTTTGAGGCTCTTTATGTTCCTGGAGCAAGCAGGTTCCCTTGGGCTCTACTTGCATGAGAGGTCATATGGAGATGTTACTGGTGCCCGCTCAAGCAAATCGAAGATAAACGGGAAGACAGTGATACAGTGACAGTGATCTTAAACATGGTTCCATTCAAACAGCCTGGTCACAGCAATACCACTACTGGGAACAAACCGCAGGAGCCCCAAAACACACAGTAAAAATGCTATCTGTATTTCGGTGTTCACTGAAACACTACTCATAATAGTCAGAATCTGGGAACAACCGGGTATCTGAGAACAGGCAACTGGATTAAAAAACTATGGTAGGGCCAGAGCGATAGCCCAGCGGGTAGGGTGTTTGCCTTTGACGAGGCTGGCCTGTGCTGGCCCAGATTCGATCCCTGGCATCCCATATGGTCCCCGAGCACCGCCAGGAGCAATTCCTGAGTGCAGAGCCAGGAGTAACCCCTGAACATTGTTGGGTGTGACCCAAAAAAGCAAAAAACAAAACAAAACAAAAAAAAAAAAACATAGTAGGGGTGGAGCAATAGCCCAGTGGGTAGGGCATTTGCCTTGCATGCAGCCAGACTATGCCGGCCTGGGTTCGATCCCTGGCATCCCATAAGGTCCCCTGAGCACTGCCAGGAGTAATTCCTGAGTGCAGAGCCAGGAGTAACCCCTGAGCGTCACCGGGTGCGACCCAAAAAGCAAAAAAAAAAAAAAATATATATATATATATATATGGTAAATCTACACAGTGGAATACTATGCAGCTCTTAGGAAAAATGAAGTCATGAAATTGACTTATGAATGAGTATCATGGAAAGTTTCATGCTGAGTGAAGTGAATCAGAAGAAGAGGAGCATATGTAGAATGACTGAAATCATTTGTGAGGCGTAAAAAAACACAGTATGAGACTAATACCCAAGAACAGTATTAGTCCATCTGGTCCTTGTTTGGAATTCTGCTTCAAGTGCTGGGGGAGAAGGCAGTTGGTATAGATAAGGGACCACTATGACAAAGACAGTTGAAATTATCTCTCTGGATAAGAACTGCATGCTGAAAATAGGCAAAGGAACAAACATGATAACCTCTAAGTATCTGTATTGCAAACCATACTTCCCAAAAGGGGGAGGAGAGAGAGGAGAGAATGGGGGGGGGAGAGAGAGAGAGAGAGAGAGAGAGAGAGAGAGAAAGAGAGAAAGGAAAGTGCCTCCCATAGAGACAGGCTGGTTGGGGGGCAGAGCCGGGGGAAACTGAGGACATTGGTGGTGGGAAATGTAAACTGGTGGAGGAATGGGTGTTGGAACGCTGTATGACTAAAAACCCTACCAGGAACAGCCTTGCAACTGTGCATCTTACAGTGACTCAATTGAAAAAATTAGAACACCCAGGTCACTTATTTTCTTTTGGGAAGTAGATATATTCCAGTATTAGATTTGGCAGTGATGTCTGTAATCCCCTTGGAGTCAAGCTAGAAATATGGGCGATATAATTAGATAGTGTGGTCAAATGTTTGTTATTCAGACTGTTATTTAGAAAATGGTGATCAAGGTCACCTAAAGGGTTGCTCTGGCTAGGTGCCCCCTGACTCTGTGCTTGGACCTGATATAAATCTGATACGTATATCAAAAAACACGCTGATCAAGTTCACAAGCGGGCCAGCCAAGGTTCAAGGCCAAGTGGAAAACATACTCTTTGAAGTGACCATACATACCTAAATCATATATTAAAAAAAACCTGGTCTCCCCAGCCATGCAGGCAGAAGGGGGCTGCCTTAACAACAGAGGAAGTAACAACATCAGGGATTTTCACGCAGGTTCAAGCTCAGTATGAATCAGAAAGTGTCACAACTGCCCAGAGAGATGACCACATTTCAGCGACCATGTTTGGAGTAATTGTATTCCAGATCCAAAAAGCACCGAAAAGCCATAGTCCCCACCATCCAGGCACAAAGTCAATGCAGGCACTTGTGTCACCCTAGAAATGACCCTAACAATGCCAGGGAGAGTTTGATTTTCTGGCCAGATAGAAAAATAATCCCTTCTTCTTTGAGCCTTTGTCTGACTTTTCCTTCCTGTCTTCCTTTAGACAGAGAAAATAAACCTCTTGGCTTAGCAAATAAGCCTTTCAAGCAGCCAACCGGCTTTTACTAGACCTCTCTCATATGCAGGCACTACCCGAAACCCTTCAATGGCGAGATGCCGTGAACCAGGGCAAATACCAGGAGCCCACAGGAGAGAAAGCACATACTAGACTCACTCCAGAGTGAAAAGCCCTAACACGATCAGGTTGATCAACTGCTGTGCTACCAGACTCCTCTGACAAGAAGTATATTCGTGGGCTGCAGAGGCAGCTTGGTGATTTTGAAGGAACTGACATTAAATTCATTTCATGTCTGGGCCAAACCCAGCACCTGGCACAGGGTAAACTTAAGAAGTAACTGAGGAGCAAAGGGATGGGAAGGAAAACAACCACTTCCCAGGAGCAAGACCAGAGCAAGTGTAACTCACTCTAGCCCTTTGCTTCTTACTCATAAATAGGGGACAATATCTATGTGTCTCCTGGAAACGTTGATCAGCTTTAATGAGCTGCGGTGAGCTCACAGAGAGGAAGGGTCTGTAGTGCCTGGAAGGACCTGGGACCTAGTGAAAACAAACTAGCAGACCCACTGTCTCGCTCTAGCAGGGCACTTCCAGAGAGGAAACCAAAAGAGAGAAGCTAAGGAAAGAGGCCGACTGGGCAGGGGGTAGGGGCACGTGCAAACAATGTAAGGACTTTTCCTCCATATAAATGGACTGGCTTTAGCCCACTGAGCCTGAGAAAGCAGCAACAAAGTGAGAAGACTTGGAGGCTTTCATTCCACCTGGGGCTGGGAGAATACTCCAGGCCTTGCAGCTGCTGGGAAAACAGTAGTGACTTTGGTAAGTGGGGATCGTAACCTTAACCCTATCACCGGCTCTTCTCCAGTGGAGAGTGGAGGAGCACCTGCCTTCCTAGAGTTGCTGCCCCCGAGGTCACTCAATTCAAAGTGAGTGTCTGGGCCAGGGGACCAGGGAAGCAGAACTTCTGGATCTGAGGGGTCACAACATCCAGCAGTCAGTCACAGTGGGAACAGAGAGGCTGTGGAAAGGGGGTGCTGCATTGGAGCCCGAGGTGGATGGGGTGAGTGTAGACTGGCGGGTGGTAGCCTTGCTCTGTGGGAATCTCTGCTGCCTGGAGATTGCCTCGGCTCACCTGCCCACTTCCCTCTAGTTTAAACTTCTGCAGCCCAGGCCCCCACTGCTCACAGGGAAGATGCCGCAGGTGTCGAAATATTTCATAACCCTTGAACCTCACCAGAAAGCAGAAAACCAGCACGGAACTCTCCCCTGATGCTTCCCAGGGGTTCCAGAGCGGAACAGGGTAGAATTCAGGTGTTGGGGTCTCACCTCCTGTTCTTATAAGCACACGAAAAGGCACCAAGCTTTCCTCTTGGTGGGATTTTGTCCTGGAGATTTTCCTTTCCTCTGCCTGCTCCCTCCTGTTCCCCCCCAACTCCACAGCCGTGAGCACAGAATCTGGCAGATGAATGACCTGGCCAATCGCCCGAGGTTCCCTTGGAAACACTGAGCCCGACATCCGTTGCATTTGGAATTCCAAACACAGTCACCGCTGTGTCAGAAATATGAACGGTGTGAGCGGTGGGCCTTGCC
The DNA here is from genome assembly GCA_021461705.1 of Cryptotis parvus. Taxonomy (NCBI): domain Eukaryota; kingdom Metazoa; phylum Chordata; class Mammalia; order Eulipotyphla; family Soricidae; genus Cryptotis; species Cryptotis parvus. The sequence continues at coordinate 82,802 of JAJIBD010003015.1, forward strand.
GCCAGCCTGAGAGATGCGCTCAGCAGAGGAGCACGCTTGCTGCCTTTGTTCAGCTCGCAGGAAAGATGCATGCCCTAGTTTGGGTGGTGATGCTATTTCTTAAAAAAAAATAAGTCAGAGGGGCTCGGGGGAAGCACCTTCTCTGAGAGACCTCCCAGACGTGTGCTAAGACTTGATTTATTTGCCTTCCATTGCGGGTGAAGTGGCAACCAGTGGGCAGGTCCTGAGGCCAGGACTGCACAAATGTTGGGCCATTTGGGACGTGGACATTTCTGTTGTCATTTTTCACTCCTCTGAGTGAATCACTCTGACAGCCTGACAAGGCTGTGAGAGACGGTGTCTGTTTCCACACTGTCTCCTCGGACTGAGTGTGAGCTGACCTCAATGGCAGGAGACAGAGAAGGCCTAGGGGGAGGGTGGCAGTGTCCATGCAGAGGGCAAATGGTAGCAGCCCAGGTCCTACAGCCTAGCACCTCCTGAGGCAGCCCCTCCTCAGCTGGTTTTCCATTTCCTGCTTTGGTCTGTCTGCAGTGCAAGCGATGCCCTTCCAGAAACACCAGTGAAGTAGCAAAACCCCAGGTCTTTGAGCTTCTGTGTGATCCGTAATTCCACTCTTGGTAATATAACCCATGGTCCCCAAAGCACAATGCATAAAAGACACCTGCATTCTTATGTTCTCTGCAGCCCTGTCCACAATAGTCAAGATATGGAAACAACCCAATGTCTAAGAACTGATGAATGAAGAAACTATGGTACATACACAGAGTGGACTACTACTCACTTATCCCTAAGAAAAAAGACTTTTGCTGCTCCATGGTGAACCTGAAAATTATCGGGCTGAGTAAAATAATTCAGTAGGAGGAACAGACTCAGAAAGGTCTCTCATAGGTGGGGTGTACAGACACTTCACAGGGAAATTGCAAATGCCCAAAGGTGATAGAAACAAAGCGGAGCAGAACTGACCTTCAGGAGAAAGCTCGGTACTGGGGCAGGGGTAAGTTAGGGAACACAGGACAATGGGGGAGGGAAAGTACGTGCCATAGGGGTGGACTGGGGCAGCAGGAAAACTGGGAACATTGGTGGAGGGTAACAAGCACTGCTGCAGGAACGGGTGTTTGATAGCTGTTCACCTGAAAGGCAATCACATACATCTTTGTAGCACTGTGATTCAGTTACTCAATTAAAAATAATAATAAAACAGAGAAAATGGAAGAACTTTGTAGAGTGTCACCCAACTATGAGAGACTGGCCTTTGAATGATGTTCCCCAGAAGGAACTTCATTTTGGCAACGATGTTATTAAAAATAACCAGACCCACACCTCCACACACCCTCCACACACCCCTTCTGACACATAGACACATGCACACATACCCTTACTGCACAGAGTCTTGAGTCCCTCACCTTGCTGTATTCTTCCCATGGTAGTTAACATAACTTGAGTCCCTTTGTATATTGTCTGTCGATCCCAGATAAGAGGCCCAGCCTGAGCTAGCAGCACATGGCTCAGGATGGGGTCCCATTCGGTCAGTTCTGTGACACTGGCCTTTGCTCTCTGCCTCTGCTTCCTCATGTGTCCATAAAGATGAGGCTGCATCAGGCCTCTTCCTCCAAGCAGCAGCTCAGGAGTGACCCCCTGTAGCAGGGGTGACACCCAGCCTGCTCCACCTCCCACTGTTCTCAGCCATGAGATGCGCTCTGCCTCACCCCTTCCCTGCTGTGTTTGTCTCCCTGCACTCAGGATTCAGAGTTTTAGAGATAGGGCAGTAGACATGCACATCGGTGATCTGAAATCACCCCCCAAATCTCTGCTCAAAACCCAAGCAGCTTCAAGCGGCTATGCGGAGCATGGAGGGTTGCCCCAAACCCTATCCCTAACCAATGACTCACTGTCAGCTCCCCCACCTGAAAAGAGAACCCCAATTCTCTCCTCCCAAAGGGTCTTTCCGGCCACACCCTGTCAGCTCTTGCTTGTGCTGGTCTTTCATCTTTTTGAGGGGTGGGGAGGGAGGAGGTGTTGGGCCATACCCAGCAGTTCTCAGGGTTGCTCCTGGCTCTGCACTGAGGGATCCCACCTGGCAGAGTTCAGGGGACCATATGGGTGTTGGGGATCAAACTTGGGTTACTCACATGTAAGGTAAGTGCCCTACCCTGGACTATCATTCTGGCCCTGCTGGCCTTTACTGTCACCTCCATCTCTTCCTCTCCATCTCTTCCTCACCCACACTTCATACTTGCCCAACAGGACATCTTATAAGCTCATTCCTTCACCCTTCAAGGCAGGGCACCACCCACCTCCCGGGGTCTGTGCTAAACACTGATAGCCACTGCCTTCCTTCCTGCCTAGCAGCCTTTTCTCAACCCAGAGTCATGGAAACATCCCTCCCCAACTTGCACACAGGGTGGCAATGGCCAGGTGCTGGATGCAGGAGAGGAGAGAGCTTGACCTAGCACTGCCTGGAGCCTGGGGGATCAGGCCAGCTGACCAGAGCACAGGCCTCGCATGCGGAGGACCTGGGTTCTACCCACAGCTCCAGAATAAACAAACAACTGCCAAGAGAGATTATGGTGATGGTTATCTGGAGGTGAAAAGAGTAAAAGATGCCGCCCCCACACACACACACTTTATTCCTGAAGGATAAGCTATTCTTACTAAGACTGTTTCCACATTTCCAGATCTCAAAGCCCCAACAAACTTGGTGGGAAGCAGGCCAGGAGGAGCTACTCTAACCACACCCCTTTCCCAGCACCTCCAAACTCCAGTTCTTCTGGATCACCTCTGAAAAACACAGAACCCTGTACCAGCCACCAGCTGCCCCCCCCCCTCCCCGGCCCTGCCCTAGGCAGCAGAACCCAGCATCCGTTTGGCTAAAGAGCTGCACAGCTGTGCCTCGGCAAATAGTTCCCCAATTATGGTGGCATTAGGGAAAGTTACTGGAAAGGCCTCATTCCCACCACGGAGTAGTAAATGCTACGCTAATTTGCCTGATGATACATTTATGATAGCTGCTTGCTGCCTCCCTTCCACAGTCTACCTTTAATGGACTGTCTGTCTGAAGAGACTGGCCTTCTTTGATGAACCAACCTTATTTCATTAGGGTTTATTATCGTATTTTGTTTAGGGATTGCCTGTAAAATGAGAAAGTGGCCAACAAGACCCTCTCGTTGCGGGCATAATTACTGCCTCGGTGATGAGTAAGAAAAACAAACATGAAACCGTAAAATACATGCAGTTTAGAACTATTCTATGCAGAATTTTTAAGAGGGGGAAAATTAGACACACACAGAGGACCCTTACCTCTGAAAATATGGAGTAAAAATCTAAAGAACTCTCCTTTTTGTGCTTATTTATCTGTCTTCCACAGATGTGTGTGTATGTGGTGTGTGTGTATGTGGTGTGTGTGTGCGTGAGATGTGTGTGGGTGTAGTGTGGTATGTGATGTGTGTGGTGTGTGTAGTGTGTGTGGTGTGTGGGGGTGTGTGTGATGTGTGTGGGTGTAGTAGGCATGGTGTGTGTAGTGTGTGTGGTGTGTGGTGTGAGTGTGGTGTGTATGGTGTGTGATGTGTGTGATGTGTGTGGTATGTGATGTGTGTGGTATGTGATGTGTGGTATATGTAGTGTGTGTGGTATGTGGTGTGTGTGTGGTATGGTGTTTGTGTGTGTGGTGTGTCAGTGTACTGGTATTCATTATTTTTCTGATTTGGGAGAGGCAGGATTCTTCTATAATTAAACCCATTCTCCTTGGGGAATTTACTTCACTTGTTTGCATTTCTTATGCTCCTTCCACAAAATGAAATGTGAAAAGCAGGTTTTGTTTGCACTGGATTCTGTACTTGCTCTGCTCTTTTTCCTTCCCCCACCCCCGAGTCTGCAACCCACCCCTGTTCTCCCAGACTCTGGCTATAATCGTAAAGCAAATAAATCAAGGATTCTCGGGCCGGTGCTGGGTAGCTTGGGGTGAGTGGAGAGGGGTGGGGTGAGGGCGGTGCTATGCCACAGACAAGGTGCAGTTGTTCGGTGAGCAAGCCATCATGCAATTAACGTGTTCTAAAGATAAACCAACATCAGCGTCTACCTATGGATCTCCGGAAGGGATTCAGAAGTGCCATGTGCAAAGGTGGAGAGTGGAGATGATGTTCCAGGGATCATTAGTGGCTGTTTTGTGGTCACACTTTCACCAGCTTTAAAAACCGGACACTGTGTGATGGATGTATGATCAGGAACTCTGCAGACAAAGGATCTCAGGTCCAAGGCTGGGCCTCGGCTTCCTGGGAAGCTGCTCCCCCTGTGATCACAGCCAAGGGCTCAGCAGCAAGTGCAAGCACTGAGCACCTCTCCAGAGACACGGCCATTATGAGCAAGAAGGTTGTGAAGGGAGTTAACTTGAGGACACCCATGATTATGGGCTTTTCTTGCCCTTTCCCTCAGATGAACGCCCTGTACTCAGCTCCAACCCGGGCATTGGCAGCCAGAACTAAGACGGAAATGCCATTTTCAGCCAGTGGAACTGGGTAGAGAGGTCCTGTTCCCAACGAATGTGTGGGAAACAAGAGAGAGCGGAGAGGAACAGCTTTCATTCTGTGGGTGAGCCACCCTTGTCCTGGGGCTGTCCCAAAGCTGTGTGTGCACAGGACGCCACAGATGGGCTCTGAGAACTGCACTGAGTCAGGATCACAATCAAGGAAGGTGAGACAAAACAGACTTCATGTGCCTGAATGATCTAAGCTAAGACCAAAATGAAATCGACCTTCAGGAGCGGATTCTAACAGGAGGCAGGGCATCTGTAAGTCAGCATGGACCCAGGGTGAAATCCAACATCACTGGACAAAGAAGCAGGAAGCTGTGAACAAATATTAAGCGAAAATAACGACTAAACAACCAAGAGCTGGACCAGATACTATTATAACCATGTTATAACCATGGCAGAGCACAATTTAGGCAAGTTAAAAATACCAAAATAAACTCCAAAGGAAGTAATTTAAGAGGTATGGGGCTGGAGCGATAGCACAGGGGACAGGGCGTTTGACTTGCACACAGCTGACCGGGTTCGATCCCGGCATCCCATATGGTCCACCGAGCACCACCAGGAGTAACTCCTGAACATCGCCAGGTGTGACCCAAAAAAGAAAAAAAAAGAAGTAATTTAAGAAGTAAAATGGAATCAAAAGCAGAAAGGAAAAGCAGAACATGAACAACTGTGTAGCAGACATACTAGAGAACTGAAATAAATGTATCATGTGGGGGTGCTGGGTTGGGTGAGAAGAGACCAGGGGGCCAGGGAAGGAAGGAAGGAGGAAGTGGACACTCTGAGGAGGTGCGGTGCCATAACATTGTAATGGGAGACCCTCTCATGAACAGTTTTGTATGTCATGATGCCCAAAATAAAATATAGAATAGTAGACATAAATCAATAATTATATTAATTTTGAGTCTAGATGCATTTGTTGAGACAAATTATGAGAATTGTTTTAAAATCTACCTTTACTACTTACTAAATGTAAGACCTTGAGAGTTGCTTAATTTTTATGATCCATAGCTTCTTTATCAGTTATAAGAGAATAAAATCTACCATGTAAAAAGTATTATGCGGATAAAATGGAGGTGGTGTCAGATAATGCCTACTGAATAGTAAGTACCCAATAAATGATATCAACTATCTTCTAATGGCCATTAACGGTGGCCACTAACTGCTACTAACTTTATTACCAGAGCTTCAAGGCCACTATTCATTTAACTCAATACTCTTTTGTCTTTGAGAAAAGCTCTATCACAAAGGTATGTTCACAAAAGTTTAAGGATGTAGCTTTTCCCAAATCATGATGGTGGTTGCTTTTTTTTTGTTTTTATTATTATTATTATTATTATTATTTTTACTTTTTGGGTCACACCTGGCAATGCTCAGGGGTTACTCCTGTCTCTTTGCTCAGGAGTTACTCCTGGTGGTGCTTGGAGGACCATATGGGATGCCAGGGATTGAACCCGGGTCGGCCACGTGCAAGGCAAATGCCCTACCCGCTGTGCTATTGCTCCAGCCCCCATTGTTTTTATTTTTGTTTTCCTACTTTGGATGGACACAAAACTACAACATACTTTTTCTTAGAGTATCTTACATATTTTTACTATCTTTATTTATAATGTCTTTAGTTTAGTTCATAATGCTATGACATGTTGTCTTTCATAGAATGGGATCCTATTTACACTAACTCCATCTCCATATGTTTATTTATTTGAACTAACCCCTCCTTTACTGAAATAAACCCTACTTGCTAAAACATAGCTGATTCTACTTCCCATACACCTTATTTTAATCTTATGTTGCTAAAAGCCCAAGAGTATGGCCTTAATCCTCTCAAGAGCTGCCCTTGCTGGCTTGCACAATGCAGGCACCTGCTAACTTCCCTCATCCTCCACCCAACACCTACCCAACTCCACTGCCCTGCCCCAGGACAGTGCAGTATGGATCTCCTTGCCAAAGAGCTGGGACATCAGCCTTAGCAGAGACGAGGCCATTTAGAAACCAAGGCTCCCAGAGGACCAGAGAGGCCTGACCCTTGACACCCATCAGTGCTACAGGGAGAGAGAGACAGAGCTCTTCTCACTAACTCTGCCTAACCCTGCCGGGCACTGCTCAGCACCAGAAGTAGAGTGAAAGCAGAGGGTAAATCAAGTGAAGGCTGCCCTCAGATGGCTAGTCTGACAGGGGAGGCAAGGGTCAAATGACCACTTCACTCACACAGTCCCTGCTCCTCCCGTGCCCTCCCAACCTCACCCTCTGGAGGCCCTGACACCCCCCTGGGACCAGGCCCCCTCACTCCCCCAAAAGTTCCACAGATAGGTTTGAAGAAAGGCCACTGGGGCTGGGAGGGGGTTCCACCACCATCACCCACACAGGGAGGCTCGGGCTCTGTTTTCCAGTGGTGTTTACAAGTGTCATTTACCATTTCTGTCGCCTGTCACAGGAGCCATTATAATATTTGCTTAAGTATTTAAATCGAGTCCTTTACTTTCCAGCCAGTGGTTGCTGAGCTTTAATTAAAGCATATTTGCATACATTAATATCACCCTGCTTCCCTTCATTTTAACTGCATTTCTGCATTCAAAACATGACATTTCAATAACAATAGTTGTCAGAGCCTGGGCTCCTATTTATGCCACAATTACAGGTCCTGTTAATTACAGCCCCGGCTGGGGTAGCAACTCTGGCTCCCTCCCCCAGCTGTGTGCTGCTGGCGTGCTCCGACAGCGTGCGCAGAGCAGAGCCAGCCTGCTGCAAAGGCGCTGGGCTCCCTTTATCTCCAGCCCTGCTGACGTCCGGGGACCATGAAGGGTCAAGAGGAGCTAATGCAGTTTTTATATCAGAGACTATTAGGCCTGGCAGCTTCTGGCTAACATCCCAGTTTGCACTGAGGAGGGGGATCCGTAAAGCTGAGGACCCACGTGAGCTCTGCTCCAGCCTGGAATCTTTGCCGAGATTGGGGTAGCCCACAGGAAGAGGACAAGGTTGGAAGACTCCAATGGCCAGAGCTTCTGGGAGGAAACCTTCAGATGCTGGCACCTAGGGAGGACCTCTGGGTCAGACTGCAGATGGCCAAGACTGAGAGAGTAGAGCTCAGTAATACACTGGGAGCTCAGCGGGAGGGAGGGGACAGTCCCCAGTGAGACCTAAGAAGGAGGCTCCTTCTTCAGGGTCCTGTCAAGGTCACCCATGTGGCTGCTCTCCCGCAGGTTCAGGGGCTGGGGGCACTGATGACCTTGTGTGCTTCCTAGGTCACTATCACTTCTTAGGGAAGGGCCATTTGCCCCCCCATCACACAGAGGCCCCCAGCAAACACTTTCCTGCTGCCTTTCCTTCCCTATGTTGATGTTTTTATGGAGGGTGGGGGCCATACATTACTGTGGGACTCGCCAGGGTCACATACCATATCTCATGGTTTGTGTGGTTCCATCAGGATGGCACTGAGCATGTCGGCCTTGCCAGGGATCAGACTCATGGCCCCGTACCTGAAAGGTGGGTGCTCTATCACTGCCTCTCCCCAGAAGCATTCTCGGGGAAGAGCCAGAAGGGACTGGGGCCCTAGTCAGGAGAACCCCAATGGCAGAACAGGACTGAAGGTGATGAGGCCTCACCAAGCTCCCTCAAGAGCCCAGCACTCCATACCCTTTGTCTGATCAATGGGTCAAAATAGATTATCTAAGAACAAACCCCCATATATATTTGCAGTTAATTTTTGACAAAGGAGCTGAGAGCGCAAAATGGAATAAAGTAAATATCTCCAACAAATGCTGTGGGGAGACTTGGACAATCACTTGATCACTTGACATCCTGTTATTCGTCAATTTGCTCAAGCAGGTGCCAGTAACGTTTCCATATGTCCCTATCATGTGCCAGTATAGCCCAATGGCATCTGCTTGCTTCAGGAATAAGAAGAACCTCAAACCGTTCATTCAGGGTCTTGACGAAGAAGTCTGACCATCTTGTAGGTGGGCGGCCACGTGATCTTTTGACATCCCGTGGGATCCAGTCAGTAATGGCTCTAGTCTAGCAGTCGTCTCTAAATTGCGTTACATGTCCGGCCCATATGATTTTTTGATGCCTTGGCAAATGAGACAGTGTCCCTGACTCTGAATTGTCAACAGAGGTCAGAACTCCATTTTCCTTCTCTCACTTGAGTGAGGTATGATATTACAAGCATAGTTCTTTTGAGTCCTCACATGTAATAAATTAAAGCTGGATCCATATCTCACACAAAAATCTTTAATTATTAAGAGTCAAATTAAAGTTGCACCAACCATATGGTGTATGTGCCCTACCCGTTGGCCCTCCCGAATTGCTCAGCAATACCAGTGGCTCAGGGGGCTCACAGTCTGCACAGTCAGCCAGAGAGGAAGCTCCTACAACCCCCACTATGGACATGGTGCATTTCAGAGCCCTGTGGTAAAGTGAGTGTATGGTTAGTCGGCCTCAGGCTGGCATTTCCAAAAACAAAGACTGGCACAGTGAGCCTGAGCTCTGGCAGACCCACCTTAGCTGGGTTTCTCCTGTCTCTACACACCTCAGCCTACAGTTCCCGAGCTGTTCCTGACCACCAAGGGCCATAAAGAGCTTTCTAGCCCAACCAAAAGGATGACAGGAAAATATCTCTGCAGCATAGACAGTCACAGAAGGACAAGGAGCCAGGCACAACTTTGGACCTAACTAGAACTCCGAGCGGCGGGGGTGCTGGGGGCACATGGGCGAGCTCACTGCACTGGATGTCAAAGCCTGGTCTGTTCTATTCTAGCAGCTCATTTTCATCCCTGCCTACAAGATTCTTCCTGCCATCTCTGCAAGATTTTCCCTCTCTTCTGAAACCCCTTTCACACCAGCCAATCGGGGCCTGTGCCAGCGCCAGAGATATCATGAATTAGACGCAAATTCTGCCATAGAGAATCTACATGAAGACAACCTCTTTATAGAAAAAGCTGACATCTCTAGAGAAAGGTATGTGCCAATTTTAGGGTGCCTAAGGGAGTGTAGGAGCAGAGAGCGGGCCCATACATAGAAACTGGGCATCAAAGACAGCTTCCTGGAAGAGGAGATACCTGCGCTGAGTTTGGGACTAATAACTCGTGCAGGTGGAAAGACAGGGCGAAGGTACTAGAGGCAGCACGCACAAAGGTGGAAGCAAGAGTCCGCTGCAATTTAATAGGTGGTGTGCAGATAGCAGAGCAGAGGGGGTGCAAAGGGACCCCTGAGGGTCAGATCATGAAATGTCTTAGGAGGTGTTTTGCATCAAGGGTAGGAGCTAGGATTTCCCCCAGAGAAAAAATGGGGAATGTCAGGACAGTGGCCTGGGATAGTCAGCTTTTCAGAAAGCTGGGGATAAGGGGCTGCAATGTGGTCACGGGAAGCACAGAGCAGGGGACTGGAGGACCCCCCCCCCAGAGAAAAGAGCCCAATGGAGAAGCCTGTGACTATGACCCAGGAGAGAGTTTGGGGACCACTGAAGAGCATGCAGTGTGTCAGCAGAAAGTGAGCTGGAGAGACAGTGAGAAGACAAGCTCGAGCAGTGGCCAGTTATGAGGCCTGCTGGGCAGCAGGCAGCAAGAGCCATCTGAGATTTATGATGTGGAGAACCATGGGAGAAAAGGCCATGGCAGGGGGGGAAGACAGCCACAGCCATTGTTGCTCTGTGAGTGACTTCCAGTGTGCTGGAGTGACTAGGAGCAGACTTCTCTGGATATTTCACCTAATATTCACAGCAGCCCTGTTCACAGGGACAATTACTTCATTTTAATAAATGAGGGAAGCAAGACCGGAACAGTGCTGAGAACTTATCCAAGACCACGCAGCTTCTAGAGGGTGGCTCAGCTGCTGAGCACTAGGCAGGCAGCTCCGGAGACTGTGACCTTTGTCACAGTGCTGGGTGGCCCCTTTAGGGTGCAGCTGGTATCATGGACACTCCCGTGGTGTCAGACCCTGGCCAGGGATGATTATCAAGGTCTGCATGACTGCCACTAACAACTAGCTTATTTCCAAGGCTGTGCCTTAGAATGAGAAATACATCTTTGGTCTCTTACCTCAGTTCCTGACTCAGAGTTCCTGCAATGCTTGAACTGTCCTGAGTACTGGGTTCCTAGGAATGCTGTTTCTTCTGATTTTACTGATCCTGGCTCAGAGCCCCTACTAACTTCTAGAGTAATCGGGATGAAAGGAGCATTTATGGGGAATGCCAAAACTCCACAGATTTTCCTGTCTGAGATGAGCATGTTATTATAATAAGATGGCAGCTCTAAAGAGCTTCAGGGTAGGGGTTGGGCTTCAGAAAGATCTAAGTAGGATTGGAAACTGGGAGCTTTGAAGGCATCCTCAGCACGTGCAGGAGCCTAGACTGAGTTATTCATCTGATCATAGAGACAGAATAAAGGCTCCATAAATATCACTGAATGAGGGTTGGAGCCATAGTGGGTACTATGCTTGCTTTGAATAGGGCTGACTCAGAGACAGTCATTGGCACACAAGATGGCCCCCAAGACCTTCCAGGAGTGATCCTGATCACAGAGCTAGAAGTAACCCCTGAGCACCACTGGGTAAGGCCCAACCCCACCCCTTCAAATCACTAATGAAAGAGTTAAAGATTTCAAGTTGGTGAACAAGTTGGTATATGGGTACCCCAACCTCTTGGGACCAGAAAATCCTGTCCAGGACCCTGTTGGATCTCATCCTACATCTCCTTACCTGGCTATTCATTTATAGCCTTCGTGACACTTGGGAAAATGAATATAAATGTATCCAGGAATATCAACAAATGACTGAACTAGGGGGCCAGGAGTGAACCCTTGCAGGCCAATCATATAAAAGTATGGGGGACCCTGAGGTCCCATTACCTACAACTAACACTGAAGTGAGGCCAGCCTTGTGAGAAGGAGCCCTGAAGCTGAGGAAGCCTAATACCAACCCCAGGGTCAGGCTGAATTAAGTGGCAACACTTCTAGCATCTGGAGAGCTGGGGAACTGCTAGGTGTGGGGATCCCCATGCCCCTATAAACACATCTAGTGGCAGGAGAGCTGTGAACAGAGAAAGCGATTTTGCTTCTGAAGGGGCCCCAGAAGTGCCCTCCGACAGCAGCAGGCAAGTGAGGAAAGGAGAAAGAAAGAACTGTGACATGGGAAGCAGGGGTTCTCTGGGTTCAGAGGAGGGCATGAGCCTCAGAACTGTTGGGTCTGAGGGTCTGTGGCTGCTCGCTTCCACACAGTGCCAATCAGATGAGGGGGTAAAAGTGCTGACTGAACAGGGTTTGCTGTGAGCAAGATTCCTAGAAATGCACAGGGTCTCCAGTGTCCAGTGGACCGCGTGTCCTTACAGCACTGGAGAAGGGCAGAGTCTACATATGGGAGTAACACTCACCAGTTTCCCAACACCTTCCAAACTGCTTTAAAGTGGCTTCATGGAGCTCCCAGGAATACAGATGCTACTCAAGTCCCCACCCTGATGAGGAAGGTGGAGGCTTGAAAACTGGGAGAAGGGAAGGTCTAGGAGAAGTCTAGGAATAGTCTGGGAATAGTCTCATGCTATTCCTAAGGTGGCAGAACATCGCTCTAGACACAGCACTGCCAGGGGCTCAGGATTCCTGCACAGGGTCTAGCCTGGAAGGGGCAGGGGATGGGGGATGGAGAAACACCTTCTCTGCATAGCTATAGCCCTTCTTCCTGTCAGTCAGGTCCCCCTGAACATAGTCTTCTGGAGCTTTCCTGGCGCCAAACAACCCAAGACCTGCATTTCCATTCACTCCGCTAAAGTAGAAAAATGCCAGTTCTGTGGTGAAGGCCAAAACACTGACTGTACAGCTCTGGTTGGTTCTGAAGTCAAAGCAGAAGCCACAGGGACAGGGCAGGAGAAGGAGCTGCCATTATAGTCGTAAAGTAATTAAGGAGGAGAGGTTTAGAGGAGGCACTTTGGAACAAGATTTGCCTATTAAGATAAAATGTGCAGATCAGTGTTGCAGTACACTGTTGCCCAGAACATCTACACCTTGCCTGGAGTTACCGCCTACAGGCCACTTTGTAAACATAGGGGCAAGAAAACAGTTGGAATTTGTGACTTTATGTGGCAGTGTATCTTACTATGTATTATATGTTGGCTGGTATAAATATTTTCTCTCATGCTACCACAATCCTTATGGGACTAGATAGATCCTACCAGTATATTTACCTGGCTACATTGGATCTCTAAGTAATTAGACCAGAGAGAAATGCTGTTTGCCTCCAAACAAGCAAGCATGGCTCTTTAATACATCTAAAGGCTAATGTACAAAACAACTATTGAGTAAAGATGAGAATCTTGTGAAGGCTTGGAGAAATATATACCTGGCTATAGAATATCCATTGGTATGGATGCATGTCTTTATATTCTGGGATACAGCTCATCTCAGATGCCCTTCCCCCATCTACCAAAGACCTGTAGCCTTGGCTGGAGCAATATTAACATTTCAATGGAACTAGGTGAGGTCCTGAGAGAAGTTACCTAAGGGGGATTGACCCTAACTGCTTTCCGTTGATGTGGGCTGGTCTGGGCTGAAAAGTTATAAAAGCTGTAACCTGCTTTCTTCAGTGCCTTTTTGCTTTTTCGCCTTTTGCCTTTTCACCTTCTCCCTACGCTCTCCTCTTCTCTTCTCTGTTCTCTTCCCTGTTGGGCCTTAGCATGTGGTAGCGGCCATCTTGGCCTAGGATTCTAAACCTACACATGGCCAGGGCCCAGCTAGGAACCTAAAGTCTGGGGTTTTCCTATTGCTAAATTGTATACCACAACAAGTGTGAGTAAAGCCTTTTGAAACTTTGCTGGATTCTTGCATCTCTCTCTGTCCACTGGCCGCCGATCCCCTGGGAAAGAAGGGGATTCCTATACCCTGCTTCCCGGATTTTGTCCGAGCACCCAGTTTACCCCTACAGATCAGGACTTGGGACTCCAGCTACAAAGCCATGTGAAATTATTCTCTGGGAATGCAATTAATAAAGGTGGGTGGGCTGGATATTGAACAGCCACCCCCTGTTTCGGAGGTAGGTATCAAGCCTGCCACCTTCATCCCCATGCTGCCAAGTGGGTTATGGGGCCACTTTCTTCAGATACCAGAGCCTGAAGCCACTAGGCTCTCTACCCCCAAAGTTTCAAAATTCTTTATGGAAGACAGAGAGGTTTAGGTGAGAAAGACCCAACCATCACAAAGAAAGGCCCTACTTGCAGTTTCTTAAATGGTTCCCTTCGGGGATGAATCTGTGACTGAGGTCAAACATGCAGAAAGATGAAGCGAGCTCTAACTGGGTCTGTCAGACACCCAAGTTCATTTTGTGAGTTCAGCTTTGTTAGTCTGTCTCCCATCCCTCCACAGTGCTCCCCTGGTGTCCCCTCCTTGCCAACGCCGAGCATCTCCTAGTTGGAGAACCTCCTGCTGTCTCCAAGCTGCCCTCCAGTCCCAAAGGAGGGCACTGCCACCACCCAAGACTCAGGAGTGCACAGCTTCAAATGACCACCTTTGGGACTCAGGATTAGCACTTCCTCTCCACTATGGACTAACCTGTGTCCCTCCAAACCCCTACACTGTAGTGAAGTTTTCCCCAGCACCTCAGAATGGGACTTGTTGGTTAGAGGGTATTTAAGGAGGGAATTAAGGTTGCATGAGGTCCTAAGGGTGTCTGAATCCCACAGAACTGTTGTAGTGATAGAAAGTGCAGGAACAGGCATGCTCAGAGAAAAGGCCATGTGAGGACTCGTGCGATGCCAGGAGTAGGGCCACCACACACCAACCCTGCCAACATCTGGCCTCCGGGGAGACATGAAGCTTGTTGCTGAAGCTTCAGCTCATGATATTTTTGTTATGGCAGCAATAGTGAACTAATAGATTCCATCTGCTCCTCCACCCTGTGCCCCCACACACAGCGAGTCCACAGTCTCCGCTGCCTCCTAGCTGTCCTGAGTCTAAACAGGGGCTGAGACAGACCACTGCTAAGTCACTGTGAACTCTGCTTCTCTGTGCTGCCAGACCTTGAGCATTCCACAAGAGTACAAGAGACTCTCAGGGCATAAACGACGCTCATGGGGCTCTATTGATTCTGCCAACTTTTAAAGCACTACTTAATTTGTTTCAGGACCTTATTTTTCATTAACTGCAAGTTTACTGAGCACTGATTAGGTTCTGTAAATAGTACCAGGCTTCTCACTTCTCTGCTGTTACCCCTCTGTACTTAGCTCCTAGGGCCAAGGAAAATACTCAGAAGTACCAGCACATCCCCCTCTCTCCTCGAAGTCAGACCTAATTTTGTTACTTAATATTTAACATGTGATTTTTGGCCTGTTGACCTGAGTCTAATGCAAACAGTCATTTGGCAGTACATAAATCTCATCTCCTTTTTAACTTGACACACAGACTGATCACTGATCCAGAGCAGCCATCTTGGACAATGCTGTCAACAAGAGGCTCAAAGAAATGCACCAAGGCTGGCAGTGCAGCAAGATGGCATCCCCAGGTCCTTGAATACTCTGAAGAGTCTCCACACCAGCTAGTCTTACGAAGAGCTTCTCTTATCTGAGAGATTAAACCCTTATGTGTGTAAGCTACTGTTAGTGTGACTTTTCTAGAATAAAGTAAAATTTTTATCTGTCAGATACTGAAACTAATATTACTACAGAAAAGTTTTGTCAGGGTTAAATAAAAAAAAACAAAAGAATCTTAAAAATTTTGGTACATTCAATAAAAGGTGTCTACAATTAGTATGTTCAATAAAGGCGCTTCTTTGAATCCCTGAGGAAAGGAGGTGTTTCTTTGGGGACCATGTTTTGTCCCTGTCACAAGCTGCCTTCTCCTCCCCAGATGTCAGTGTGTCAGTATCCCCAGTGTTCTGTCTCACATCGTACCCCTGCTTGCATCTAGTGGATAGAGTGGATAGCCAGACCAGAATGACCCACCTGGCACAGGCGGCCCTGGACCTTGGTGCCTGAATCACCTTGATTACTGGTACCAGTATCACCTTAAATATGTCACCTCAAGCAGCTGCCACCCAATGTGCTTCCTGGCTACTAGCAGGGCTGTATCACATTCCCTGGACATTCTACCCGAGCCTGCCCAAAGCCAAATCCAGCCGTGGAACCAGGCCCACCACAGCTGAAGGGACAGAACAGGCTCCTACCAGGTCCTGTATCAATCTGCGCTCTGCAGCAGTCAAGGACTCCCCTCTGAGTCAGCATGATCCAAATGGGTATTATACACACCCCAAATCCTGAGACAAAGACAGCCTGGAAGGGTGGGAGATTCTTGCTGGATTCCCCCTTAGTATAGAGCCCCAGAACCAGCCAGGGGCAGCAGCCACATCTGCCCAGCCGGAAATAAAACTCAGGTCCCCTTCATCCACATCACTAGCATAAGGTCAAGTTCAGGGTAGGATCAGGAACGGTCCTTAGAGAGAGAACCCACGTATCTTTATCTTCCCTCATTTCAGTTTACATAAATCACCTAAGGTCACAGAGCTACCATGACACAGAATTGGGTTTGAGCCCACCCAAAACTGTTCCCAACTGGGGCTCCCACAGCTGCCAAGAGGCACTTTTCCTGCTGAGACCAGAAGGGAGGCAGGAACCCAGCTTAGGACAGCTACAGTCTCTGGGGTGCAAGATTGGGTGGCAGCCGACCCCTCCACAGTAACTGGTTAATTTAAGGCAAGCATGACCCCTTCAATTAGCCACTGGACAGAGCCAGGCCCGGGGAGATGGACAGCGGGGCTTAATGGAAATGGGGATGCTAGTGGCGATATGAACAGTCTGAATTATGGTCTCAATTTGCACAGAGCCTGATGGATTTGCAATAATTCCAAACCAGGTCAAGTGTCTGTGTCTCCTCTTTTGCTGATCTCACGCAAAGTTGCTCCATTTGTCAGGCTAAGCTCACTCCCTGGAAGCTGCCCGCCTCGCCTCCACCCTTCCAAGGCTGTGCTCCCTGCATCCCCCACACTACACTGACCCCCAGGGCACTTTCGCAGCCTTGGGGCTGGGGCCATCCCTAGAAACAGACCACGGGGGAGAGAGGGGCAGCTCTCTGCTGAGTTCAGACTCCCCTTGAGATTCAGAGTCACCGGAGTGCTGGAGCAGGGGTCAGTTGGGGGAGACAAAGTTACTCAAGGGAATATGGTGAGAGAAGAGCTTCTGGTAATGGACGGCATGGTGGGGTCAGCAGGACAGTGTGATAGGTGTGATGCTGAGATCTCCCATCCCGCCTGGATAGGAGCCAGGTGACACAATACTGTCCCCCAGCACCTACTGCGAGTGTCACCAGTAGGTGGGAGCAGTGGACCCATCAAAACCCCCATGGAGGGGATAACACCTGGAGCAGGTGTCCAGAATGAGCTGAGGAGTCTGTGAGGGGCCAGGAGGGTCCACTCCCTCCCAGCAGGGCCTAGGGCATCAGGAGCAGATTCACAGGGTCTGTGGAACTGTGCCAGGACCTTGACCTGGGCCCACCCACATGATCAATCTCTTGCCCATTCTGGAGCAGATCTGACTCAAGGGGGCCCCAGTCCCCTCCATCCTGCCAGACAGGAGCTGGGGCTGATGGGCAGGAACTGCACCCATATGTGCAGGCTATGGAAAAGGAGCAGGGTGAGGGGCATGGGGGGCAGGCGAGGTGGGCAGCTTCAGGCAGTGAACACAGAATCTGAGGCTAGCAGAAGCCCATGGAAAGGCACTGCTTAATCCTTCCTTCAAGGGGTCTGCAGGCCACTATTTACCTCCTCAGAAAGAGCTGGGTGAAAGGCTGAGAAATTGTTTATTCAGTGTCTTGACAATTTACATAGGTTTTTCACTTACATTATTCCACTTAATCGCCTCCACCGTCCTTTAAAGTGATTAAACGGGTATCACTCTGCATCTTACAGATGAGAAAATGGTCGGAGAGAGCCATGCCCTGTTCACGAGCAGGACTATGAGATTTGATCCACGGCTTCCCCCTCCCTTCACAGACCTGTTTCTCCACAGTGATGGCTGGTCTGCAGAAAGCAAGACAAATCCTAAGACCTAGAAACTCTGAGATTGCTTCAGGAGTACACTGCCCCCTGGGAGAAAGAACTGAAGCAGTTTTAATCATTCTTTTATATTCCAGAAGGGAAGAGATTGGTATCTAAATTTGTGCTGTGATCCACAAATGACATATATGCGTATCTAACATTCAGTATCAGTATACATGGATTTTATCTAAAAACAGGCTTCTAAAACTCAGGCATTAAACCAGGAATGGAGGCATGAATTTCATGGCCTCCACCTAGCAGAATTTAAGTTCGAGTAAAGGTTATAGAAAAAAAAACAAGTAAATAATAAAGAAAAAAAAGCAAAAGGACAACAACACACACATAAAACACTTTGTTATGCTAAATTCAATAAAACTAAGAAGTCTAGGGCTAAGCTGATTGCCCTGCTGTCAGGGTAAAAGCAAGTATGTTCTTTAGAAACTTTGGTTATGAAAAACCATAGTGAGAGACTCACTGAAGAGATGAGAAAAAAATAGCCCTAGGAAAAGATGACAGAAGGTTTCATGACAGGGAGTCACAGCAGAAGAGAAAGGATCAGTAAGGAGCATAAAGGAAGCAGAGTCATGGGATGAACAGATAGTTCATCCAGGAGGAGTGTGGCCACTAGCGAGGGGGAGAGATTGCCGGGACTCCTGCCAGGGTTATGGTAGCCGAGAGGAGATTTGGTCTCAGAGACACAGACTGAAGGATGTTTGAGGGAGATGGTGTGACTCAACTTACGTTTTGCATGTCACCCTTCTCACTCTTTGGGAAATATAGAGAGAAACTTGAAGCAGGAAGCCCATTAAAAGAGTAATTCATATATGGTTCAGATACGGTGGTATCCCTACCTTTAAGCTAAATTACATAAAACAATAGTAATTTAAACATGTGATGCCAGAACAAAAATAGTCACATAGACCATAGGAATAAGTTAGAGTGCCCAGAGAACAAACATATATAGAGGGATCTTTGTGTTTTTATCTTTTTATTTTAGAGTCAGACCCAGTGGGCCTAAATAGGGGCCACTTTTGGCAGTTCTGAGGAATTCTGTGGTGTTGGAGATTGCACCTTGGACTCCCATATGCCAAGGATGAGCTCCAGTCCTTTGCACCATCTGCCTGGCTCCTTTGTATCTTTGCTGGGAACTTTTGGGGAGACTATGCATTTTTATTTGATCTTGAGTCACACTTGGTTGTCCTCAAGGCTATCTCTGGCTCTTCACTCAGATCACTTACAGTGCCCATGATAAAGGCATAAAACCAACTGAACTGCCACATACAAAGAGTAAAACCCATTCACCACTTAATATCATATACAAAATTAACTCAAGGTGGATTAAAACTTGGCATGATGCCCCAACAATAAAATGCTTAGGAGAAAATCAATAAAGTGATAGCCTCAAGGTCTACAATATCACAGCTCTATTTATAAATCTCCAATGGCTAGGGAAACAAAAGCAAACAAAGAAATGGGATACATTAAATTAAAAATGTTTTCACAACAACAAAAAAATACCTCCAAAACAGATAACTAAAAACCTGGGGGAAATATTTGTGCCTCCTTTGTGCATATTAACTGACAAGGGGCTAATATCCAAAATTCATAAAGAACTCAGACAAATAAATTATAAAGACAAGCAACCCATTCAAACAATGGGCACAAGACCCAAATAGATAGTTCTTCAAAGAAGATATACATAAAAGATCTGGAGAGATAGTACAGTTTGGAGGGAGCTTGCGAGGCATGCAGGTGAGCTTGCCAGGCATGCACATTCAATCCCCAACACTCTCTATGATCCCCTTGAGCCCTACCAGGAGTGATCCTTAAGTGCACAGCCAGGAATAAGTCCTGAGCACTGCCAGGTGTTGCCAAGATAGATAATAGATAGATAGATAGATAGATAGATAGATAGATAGATAGATAGATAGATAGATAGATAGATAGATAGATAGATAGATAGATAGATAGATAGATAGATAGATAGATAGATAGATAGATAATATCTATTTATATATGTATATGAGAGAGGAAGGAACCAAAGAAAGAATGAAAGAAAGCATACAGGTGAATCACAAACACAAGGAAACAATAGTTAACATGAGTTGTTACTATTAAATGCAAATCAAACCACAATAGGGCATCACTTAACACCCAGAGAACAGTATATTCCAGACAGATGAACAAAAGTGTTGACGTGGTACACTGTCGGTGAGAATGCAAATCACACCTATGGCTCCATGATTCAGCAATGGAGTGCTGAAAGCACTGATTCAAAAGATGTGGGAGCTAGAGTGGTGATATAGTAGGTGCTTGCCTTGCACCTGGCTGACCCAAACTTGATCCCAGGCACCCATATAGTCTCAAGCTCCGGTAGAAGTGATCTCTGGGTGAAGAGCCAGTGAAAACCCTGAGCACAGCCAAGGGTGACCCTAAATCAAACAACATGCAAATTCCCTGCAAAGCCCCACCAAAGATATAAAAGGAGGCAGGTAGATGCACAAAGGACCAGAGTCTATCCTTGGCAAATGGGAGTGCCAGGTACAATCTCCAGAACCACAAAATCCCTCAGAACTGCCAAAAAGTTGCTCCTATTTAGGTCCACTGAGCCTGGCTCTAAAACAAAAAGATATAAAAATGCTAAATCTGAAAGGATATTTGCAACAACCCTATGTTCATAGCATTTTCCACGATAGCCAAAACATGGAATCAACTTAAGCACGTGGCAATGGATGACTAACGCATCTGTTAGAGTAGATAAGCTCAATGGTACAGTACTGTTTAAAAAGATGAAATGTGTGCATCCAACCCATAAAATGGGTAGAGATTCTGCTAAGTGAAACCAGTGAAACTGAGACTTTCACTGTTACAGTGTGGAGCAGTAGTAACAGAAGCAAACCAAATGCCAACTCTTATGCTCAATGGACGGTATGGTTTCCAGAAAGGAGATGGGGATTGGGTCTATGGGTGGGGAGGGGGCACCCTGAACTCTGAATGTGATGGTAAGACAATTAGGTGCCACTGAAATTCTGTGTATCAATTACGAGTCAGTGAATATGAATTTTAATTCAAGAATTCTGCTAAAAAGTGCAGGTGGTGTTGACTGGGGACGGTGAGAGGAACAAAAAAAATGAACACCATGTATATTTTTACAGGCATAATTGACAGAACTTGCCACTGGTTTGAACAGAGAGGATTAGAGATTGGAAAGAACCAGTAACAATTTCTAGGATTTGAGTTCAGAATCAGAGTGGTAGCCAGGACATGTATGGAAGTAAAACAGAAAAGATGAAAGTGAAGAAGTGGAAGAATTCTCTTTCAGACCTGTTAACCATGAGATGTTAGTGGGACACTGTTGAGACGATGTGAAGGAAGAATTTGGATATAAAAATCTAGTGCAGGTGATGGGGCTAGACATAAGGTTGAGGACTGTGAGAAACACACATTGTATTGTAAAGTCATGGGAATAAGATCATCTAGAAAGAGGATGAATGGGGTGGTGGAGAGAGTCTGAGATCCAGCCTCAAGGACATGCAGCATCGAGAGGGCCCGCAGAGAAGAATCCAGCAAAGGAAGGTGGAAACAATGGATGCAGGAAAGAAGAAAACCAGGAAGCAAGAAGTCACAGAAGCCACCAACCAAGTTACCTGTCTCAAGAATATGCGATTAATATGCTGAATTTTTCTTAAAGGTAAGGAGGAGAATTTCTCTGGAGCCTCTCTGGAGTCATCCTAGATGAGCAACTTGTCAGAGTGTAGAAGCAGGGAGATGAGACAGAAGGAGGGTTATATATGAGATGTGAGATTAAGTCTAATAACTCC
The DNA here is from genome assembly GCA_021461705.1 of Cryptotis parvus. NCBI lineage: Eukaryota > Metazoa > Chordata > Mammalia > Eulipotyphla > Soricidae > Cryptotis > Cryptotis parvus. Next base: position 104,150 of record JAJIBD010003015.1, read on the forward strand.
TTCCCCCATCAAAATAAAACACAAAACAGCAGAGACCGATAGAATCAAAGTAAGATTATTACTGTGGGATATTTTGAAGGCTAGTCGCTACTAGAGCATGTTTGCATGAGATGAATGAGGAGACAAAATTAATGAGGCTGTAGTTACAGGTCTTAACAAACTCATGTATACACAAATCTTTGGGAAAGTAAAGGACTCCGAGTCAGAGCATTTGAGAGAGATTTGACATTTCATAAGGTGATGCGTGTTTTACTGAAGCAGGAGGGAAGGAGAAAATTGTTGACGAAGGTAGATTTGAAGGTTCAGCAGGGAGCTAGCATCTAATAGCTTTTATTTCCTCAAGACAGAGAGCCTGAAGAGAGAAAACAAGTCATGGAAAAATTATTTAGGGAAATGAAAGGACAGCAGAGAGTTGTCAGGCAGCTCTGAGTGTCCAATCGAAAGGTATCAGAGTTCATTTTATTTTTTTAAAAAATTCATTTTTTGCTTTTTTTCCCTGATAGTCATTTGTGCAGGAGCAGAGAAGCAAAGTCATATTTAAGAGTCCAACAGAAGAGCTTTTTTAAGTTAAATGGAAAAAGAAAGGAGTGAAGGGGTTAAAAGTATTTGTGAAAGAATTCTAAAAGACAACAGGGTGTAGCCTAACGAAGAAGTCAAACTATGGGGGGTTCTGATGTGAAATGGGAAATAAATGAAGCCAATAGTCAAGCTGAGAGAGGAGATATCTGGGGAGAGGAGGAGCAAGAGGAACAGGTCTGGAGACCCAGTGCTTGAATTTCAGATTCAGGCATCTTCATTTTTGTTGCAAGGCCCAGGAAATGATCACAGGAATGAGAGGGGCTAGGGAAGAACAGAAGAAAATGTGGTTGAATGTGAGAACGTTCAGGAACCAGGAGGCACCGAGTATTTAACAGATCGTTTCTCTGACAAGGTTGCAAATGCTTTGTTTAGAGGCAAGTGGAAGATCTGTACGAAGACTCGCCTTAACATGGACCCATCACCCTTGACAAAGCAAACATCCAACTTGAGTTAAGATGCATGTGTGTCATCTGTTCCCCGTGTTGACCTCATTTAGCCTTTATGGCTATCCCACTATGTGGTGTACTTTTTATGGGATATTATGAAATATAGATTTGTTAAAATTTTTAAAAAGCTCCACACAAATTTTGCAGAATCAGACGCTTTTTGATTTTAGATTCTAATTTATATAGGCAGAGGAGCTGGTGTCAAAGCTTAAGAGAAAAAACATTAAAACAGAGAGGATTCAATCCATTAATTTAATGCTTTCCAAATACTGAGAAAAGCCACATAGCCTCTTTAATCACTTCAGCTTCATAACGATGCATACTAGATGATGCTCTGTCCAAAAGGGCTTCCAGGGGCTGCAAGGAAGAGCAGGAAGAGTCCTGACCTGAGAGAAAAGAGAACTGAGACGCTCCCGCCCATGGACAACTTAGTAGTAAAGCGTTATCAAGCTTCTTGCTCTTGGCCCTGGCAAAAGAGTCTAAGGACGGGCTCTGAACCCCACTCCCCACACCCTCACACTGCACCAATTACTCATCGGTAGCAATCAAGAACTTTGGGAAACTGCACAATTTTTTCACACCTGACCTATCTGTAGGTTTATTACTAATTTCTTTCTATCAACTAGTGGTTTAAAATGCCTTAAAGTGAGTGTGTATGCTGTGTATATGCTTCAGAAACAGAAGAAAACAATGAGGAAATGGGGAGCTAACATGGGGAGGGGGTGAGAGAGTGATTCCGTGGCTACCTTCAATCATTTCTAGCTTACTCCTAATCTCCTTGGTCCATTTGGACATCTTATCTGAGCCAAACACTCTAATACCAGGCAATTAAAAACAGAAAAGGAACCCACTTATCGTGCAGGTGGATAAAAGGAAGGTCCAGCGAAGAACTCAGCCTCCCAGAGCCCCTTCCACTTGCCTCAACAATGAGCACTGGATACAGAGAAGCTTCTTGGGAATGCAGAATCACCATAGAGAGGATGAAAAGGCAGATGGGTGGGCACCAGGAGGAGAAACCAGACTCTTTGGGCCTCATCCTGACCCAGATGGGGGTTATCTCATACCAACCATGCACCGAAGGTTAAGACCAGCAATTCACCCTTCAACACTGCGTTTGACGGCATTTGACAAACTTCTTCAAACCCTAGCTATTTCGGGACTTCTGGGGTGTCCAGTAAACTAACACATCCTTCTTCCAGGTCACATAAGCCACAGAAAACTGTTCTCAGTTCATGATACCTTTGGAGTCTCCACATGAGTCTTGGTCAAAAGTGTGCCCCTGAGTCCCTGAGGCCCCAAAGAAACAACCCACTGCCCTACAAGACTCCCTCTTCCCACAGGGCACAAAGCACAACTTCTCCACCTGATTCAACTTTCTTCCCCATAATCACAATAATTAAGATTCTGTAAGAGAACTCTGCTTGGAGAAAGAAACCCCAAGAGGCACAATGGGCTCTGGCAGCTGACTGACAGGATGTGGAGCAGAGGAGCCGTGGGAATGGGAGCCACACCCACGGGAGGCTTCCTGAAATCCAACAGTAACGATGATCATTTGTGGAATGTACAAAAGCTCAGGCTTAGCAGGTAGCATGTTAAAAGAAATGCCTCTACTAGCCCCAAAGCAAGAGAATGTGCTGGTGTTTTCATGCTCTGAAAGGCTGCTCGAAGAAGGCAAGGAGAGGTCAAAGGGGAGTCTACAAACCTGCAGCAAAGGGTAGAAAGCTAGAATAAGCACTGCTGATGAGAGTTGGCACCTGTGGCGAAAGCACTCTTGGCCTTCCTCCCTGCAGGTCAGAGCTCACTGCTGCCCTGGCAGAGGGAGGAAGGGAAGCCCCCCTACTCCTTTGCCTCTCTGCTACTGGTTTCTACCCTCCACCATGTCACTTCCTGTGCTCCAGCACCACACTGGTAGTGAACCAGCTTTGCTCACTGGTGAGATTTTTACAGTCATGGTCAGGTTTCTGTTCTGCTCTGGTTGCCAGTAGTTCAGGTTTTAAATGACTATATAGGTGTAGATAGATAGAGATAGAGATCGAGATCGAGATCGAGATAGAGATAGAGATAGAGATAGAGATAGAGGAAGAGAGAGGGAGAGAGAGGGAGGGAGAAACAGTGGGAGGGAGAGGGAAAGAGAGAGGGGGAAGGAGAGGGGGAGGGATGGAGAAGGAGTAAGAGGGAGAGGGAGAGAGCAAGAGAGAGAGAGAATAGGCACAGAAGCCAGAGCAGGGTGGACAGGGAGGCCCCTTTCCAGGGTGTTCCCCTAAATCCTGGTGTACTTTTTGTGGAATCGAAAAGTCCTGGTCTAGAAACTCCCCCGAGGGAGAGTTTCCCAGAAGAAAGACTTGAGTCTGTGTCAGCACATTTCACAGCGGGGACAGCATAGATGACAGCGGGGAAAATCAGGGAGAGGCAATGTCCAGCAGTGGGGCGCTGGTCAGATAAATGATGGAACTTCCCAAAGCTGGACTATTAGGCACTGAAAATATTGTAGGCAGTTATTTGCTTAGTCACTGATTCATTATGTTTGTTAAGTGGAAAAGAAGCTATTATTCAAAAAAGCATCATTTTTGCTCATCTCTATATATGAGAAAAAGATAAGTACCAAGATATTAGCAGACTTACTGCCAGGGGGTAATTTTGAATATTTAGTTTCTACTTTCTATTTTACCTATATTTTCAATTTTTCATTAGTGTAACAGTTTTGTTTTTGTGATAACAGTCATTTAAGAAATCATAAGGTTTTCCCTGAAAATTGAAAAATGCACTTTTTAAAGTCACTCTCCTCCCTTTCTCTCATCCCCGTTTCCTGTCCATAGACACCTCTGTTCCATTTCGTGGACAACTTTCCAATGATACTCTGAACACACACAAGTGTATAAGGGGGGATAAATTATTTTCAAAGCTGCATTAAATTAAACCTTACAGCAAGGAGTCAGAAGGTCAGGTTGCTGAGGACAGAATGTAGCTGAGGTGACCTGTCTGCCTCCTGTAACAAGCAGCTCTGGCACTGTGGAGACAGTGAGGCACTTGCCTCAGGCTTCATGTTTGAGCAAGTGTGGAATACTCAGTAACTGAGATGAAGAACATGCTAATGCAAATTTACAGTGCAACCTTAAAAGTCAAAATCAATGCAAGTAATCCACGAAGAGCTGAAAACCATCAGGACATTTCTTTCTGTTTTTGCCCTTTTTTGCCTCGGGCTCCAATATGGCTCCCTCAGGCACCGTTTCTGTGGATGACAAGGGAAAAGCAAGTCCACTGGGAATGAGGAGGGGGAGGGAAACCGGGGTTAAGAACATGCCTACACACAAAAAGATACACATGACAACCCTTTAATGTATGTTCTGTAATCCGCAATCTGGAAGGGAGGGAAAGGAGAAAGAGATAGAGAGAAAGGGAAAGAAATAGAGAACCTGCCATGGAGGTGGGCTGGGGGAGGGGAGGGAACCAGGGACATTGGTGGTAGGAGATGGGCACTGGTGGAGGGATGGGTGCTGGAACACTGTATGATCAAAACCCAATTATGAACATCTTTGTAATTGTATATCTCACGGTGGTATAATAAAATACTTTAAAAAATGCCTACACAGAGAGTACCCTCTGCATCAGGACTGACTTCCTGTCCATTACTACAGGGGTTGGACATATCCTGTCTACTGTACTGGACACATCCACTCCACCCAGCCCAATCCCCTCTGTGACCCAGGTGCCCAGGAACCTTTTTTCTCTCCTGCCCTCACTCCCTTTACATTCACCCAGTGAGGCTGTAGTGAGTCTGCCAGCTAGGGGTCCGGGAGAAGAACTGTGTACAGTCCCTTCCTAGGGAACCAGCCCTTCCTACTCTAAGTTTTAAGGACTCCACTTCTCACTTTAAGGACCTCCTCACTTTACTGACCTCACATAATGATCTCACTTCCTCAGGGCGCCAATCACATCCCAAGAAAAGGTCTTGATAGATGCCATTCTGTGACTTCATGACCTGGCCACACTGGCCTCACACAGAAAGGACACCTGCTAACACTTGGTCAGCGAGGCTGACACTTGGCCTGGATTTTGCAGTACTTAGTCAAAGAGAGCTAATGGAGTCTGCATGGAATTAGGGCAGAGAGTCCATTTCTTCTGGGTGGCCCAGTTAGTTGTACCAACATGTGTCCAGGGGACAGGCAGGAACCATCTTCAACTCTCAGTACAGAGCACATGTAGTTGGTCTGCTCCACCTGTGGACATGAATACTGGTGCAGAAATAAGTGACCGTAGGAGAGTCTTTGTGATTTCCAGACCCTTCTAAAGGCTGCCTAGGTCCCAGCCCTTCACCTCCATGAGACTTTCCAATGTACTCAATGTAAACTTGCACCAGCTCTAGTCACTGCCTGCTCCTCGTACCCAAAGAGGTCTGACTAGCACAAACCCCACCCACTACTGGCACTTTGCAACATGGTTGTGCAAAGCCTATGCCCCTGCACTCATGTGCCCACCACTAGCCAGTACTTTGCCCTAGGGGTACACTCCCTGCAGAGAGCTGCCTCTGAGGGACTTGTCCCCTCACCTTTGTTTCTTTCCCATTATAAACCCATAGCCCATGAATGAAGTGGAACAGGTTAACTTCCAAAGCCTATTAGTTCATATAAGTTGCATTAGTTGCTGCAACCAACAACTCAAGGGCTAAGAAGAAGACAAGGAGAAGTCTTCATTTGCCTCTTTGAAAAATTCCCCCTCTATCCTGACAGTGCACTCCAAGAATCTGAAGTTGGCCCAACTTGGCATTACTGGCTGTGAATAAACCTGACAATGAGAAATAAAGACGATGACTGAAGAGTTCCCCAAGTTGGCTGGAGTTGAAAGAATACACGGGAAATAACAGTTTTGACTGTGCCCACTCTGGATAGAACGTTTAGTATGAAAGTCAGAGAATATGGTGACTGGTAGGGTGGATGCATGGGGAAGTGGTAGAGCCCCAGACCTCCGGCAGAAGGTGAAACTACAGCCCCCAGAAGTCTGAGTGGAAGCGGAAGTAAACGGACATTTTGAATTTTCATGCCCATCAGCCCCCCACCTCAGGTATTCTCCCTGGGGGCATGGCCGGCTGGGCATATTAATACAAAAAAGAAGGAAATTCAACACCAAGGGAAGGTAATATCCAACAGAAAGAAACAGTACCCCCAGAGGAATCCATCCTCCATCCCCAAACACCACAGCACCATGGGGAAACAACACAGATCCCCAGTTCAAGAACAGATGAAGAAACAAACCCTGAAGACTCAAAAAGAATGCAGATATGCATAATCTCTCTGACAAAGAATTCGGAGAAGAAATGATTAGGATTTTTAACAAGCTCAGTGACAAAATGGAACAGATGTCCAATGAAAGTCAGAGAATGTTCAGTCCTTACCCCTGCCCAGACATAAAGTGGTTTGACTGAACCATCTCTAAATTTAAGGGTAATATAAAGTTATAAAAAGTTTCTCTCTGTTGTTGGTTAACAGTGTTGAAACAAACAAAGACCTAAACATTTTAGTTAACTAAAACTGTTAGAATTCCTCAGCTTCCTTTTCTATGTTCCCTTTGTACACATGACTCACCTGTATAATTTGAGGTTAACTGTCTGATGTGGGCTGGGGTATTCATTCACTCAGAGAAATCAGACAACAATTTCCCCTTCACATTGGTGACAATTTCAGGTGAACCAAACCCAATCCCGGAGGCTTAACACAATTATAGTTTACTTGTAGGAGCTGATAAATGGGCTCTGTGGTAGAGCTCATACGTGAGACAGGTCTGGCTTAATTACCTGGTACCCTCCACTCCCAACCAAAATATCTGACTCAAACCAAATCTAATGTGGATGTTTCAAGTTGGGGTATCTTGTCAAGGTGATTCTTTTCCAAGTAGTGATTCAAAGATCTGGATTCCTTCTAATATGTGGCTCCTTCCTCTTCTAGAAGCCACAGCCACCAAACTTTCTACCAGAACTGAAGGTGGGATTAGACACCAGAGACACCAGACCTAAGCAGGTATTCATCTTCCAGCCATCAAAGTCAGTCACATGACTAGGTAGCACTGAGAGAGCCGCAGAGTGCAGCCCAGCCGAGTAGATAAGGAGAATAACTTCTTTACTGTAGGCAGAGGAGTAATTTCAAACTCTAGGGCAATGCATGTTTCTTCTAGTTCTATGATCCTGGGAAGGTCGTGGCCTCTCCTTTTCCTCATCCTATGAAATTAAAGAAGTAATAGCCATCAAGAAAATGCAAATCAGAACAACAATGCTGTATCTCACCTCACACCGGTGAGAACGGCATACCTCAAAAAGACTGGGAACAGCCAGTACAGGGGGTTAGGAGGAGTGTGGGGGGGTAAAACATGCACCCTCCAGTCACTGTTGATAAGAATGCTGTCGGGTTTAGCGTCTATGGAAAACTTCGGAGACTGCTCAAAGAATTAAGACCTGAATTTCCATATGACCCAGCAGTTCTACTTCTTGGCATCTGTCCCAAGAGCACAAAAAGTGCATTAATTCAAACAGACATTTGCACTATGTTCATTGCCGTACTATTCACAGTAACTAAAATCTGGAAACAATCCAAGTGTCCAAGAACAAATGAGTGGATAAAGAAACCATGGTATAAATACACTAGGGAATACTACTCGGCTCTATGAAAAGATGGAATCCTGCAGTTCACTGCAACTTGGATGGAACTGAAGGGTGCCATGCTGAGTGACATGAGTCAACGAGACAAATACCAAATGATCTCTCCCACATGTGGAATTTAAAGAGAAACAGTATGGTGGCAAATGATGACTCACAGTAAGAGGCCCTGAGAGTCAGCCTATAGAACTGAGTTTGCTAAGTGTGGGGAGGGAGAGTACTATGAACAGAGGTAGGGGACACTGGCGCACTGGCGTGGTGCAGCAATACTGCATGCCTGAAACAATACGATTAATGGCATTGCAGATCATGGTGTTCAAATAAAATAAAAACTTAGGTGGCAAATGTGAGTTGCTCAAACCGTGTCCCTTCACACCCAAGGACTCAAAGCAGTTGCTCTGAAGTGAAGAGAACCAGTACTATTGCCCTAAAGTGATTAGCTAAGTTTTTCAAGATTCTGTTAGCAAGGCATTAAAGTCATTGTTGGCATTAAATCCTGGGTGTGCAAACTTGTAACTAAACTCGATCTCAAACATCATATCATGAACTTCTCACTCACTCAATGATTTCACTACACTGTTTCATTATCTATGTTCTTGAGGATTGTTCACACCAATTTAAAATTTGGTAAAAAACACTATTTGATGATAAAGTTTCTGAGCCATCTTCCCAAATTCACCTCCATGCCATCGTATCAGCAGCTCCACATCAGTGGAAGTACTAACACCATGGAAACTTGAAAATGCTGCAGAGAGGGTTCCCCCTTCCAAAGCCAGCTCTGACCACTTAGTTGCACAGCACAGTTCAAGGACGCAGAGTGGGGGGAGGCTGGGGGAAGAGACAGAACAGACCTGGGGCCATGCCTACACCAGACATCATTTTGTTGGTTTTTATAGACTTGGCTTCCATGTAAGCTTTCATTTGATAAGAGCATTTTATTGCTTTAAAAAAAGTCCTTTAAAATTCCTCTACCCTGAGATTTATAAAGTCCCATCTTGCCCATTCATTCTTTCCTTCATGCACTCATTTAACATTTACTGATGCTTAAGTTTTACAGTATAGACAGGGGAACAACTTATTTGCAGTCAATTATGACATTAGTCAATGCTCTGTCCTACTCCAAGGAAAGGGGAAAGAAAGAAGAATTAACTGCTAAATGCCTGTAGTTTAGATGCTATCTCAAGACAATTTCATCAAACCTAGGAGAGAGGGAAATTACTCAAAAAGTTAATTGGGAGATTGGGGATGACTCCAGTGGCAGAGCATGTGCTTGGCATGCATGAGGCCTTAGGTTTGCTTCCCAGCACTGCATAGCCCCTGAACACTAGGAGTGCCCCCTCGAAGACAGATTTTTAAGTTTAAAATATTAGGTAACCAAGCCAAATATACATAATAATAGTTTCCCTTCACCTCCTCTTGCTCTTAACCAGATCTTGAACATTCATTCAGCATCACTGAGCCCTTGCCATTTGCCTTTAAGTGTTCTAGGCATTTAGTAAACCAGACAGAACCTGTCAAAATAACATGTTCATTTAAACTGATTACCACTGGGACTGCAGCACACAGTGACCCGAGTTTGATTCCGGCATCCCATAGGGTCTCCAAGCACAACCAGGGTAATTTGTTAGTGCAGAGCCAGGAATAACCCCTGAGCATTGCCAGTGTGACCCCCAAAAAAAACTGATCACCATTAAGTCAAGCAAAACATCTTTCTCCAAACAATTTAAGTCAACTCCAAAGTTTGTATCTAAAAGCTAATTCTGCCCTTTTGTTACTTGTGTTCCTTTAGAATTTAAGTCAAAAAGGAGAAGAATAGATTAAATACAAGAATATGGCATGAGCTTATATGAAAGTGAGTCACATTCACTGATAAGTTTTCACTACTCCTTTTCAATACTGAACGGGAACATCAGAAATGAAAGTTCTCCCAACCATGAATAACTCTAAATCATAGTGCTTTAGCAAAATACTTTTTAAAAAGAAATGAAAGTTATGCTAATGAAATAAAATATATAAAGACAGATGAGAAATAAAACCATTCAAAAGGGCAAGATTGTATAGGTAGAAATGCTAAAATAAGCAACAAAAAATATTTCTCCAACTAATTAACAATTATCCTGATGTTGCAGAAGATAGAGTAAAAATACAAAAGTTTTCTATGAAATAGAAGCAAGCAGATTTGATAACAAAGATATAATCCATTTGCACTAACACCTGAAAAATTAAGACATAAGACATTTAATATAAATCTAACCAAATATGTATATGATCTATGAGCTCTAGTGAACATAAACCAAAAAGGAAATAGATAATCCAGTTCAAGTTCTTTAGAAGAAGGCATAATGCTGCTAAGTTCTTTCCAATTTGATTAAAAGCAATCTCAATCTATGTGTGCCAGCATGCAGACAGACACATACACACATGCATCATGCATGCATGCAGTTTTTTTTTTTGGCTCTTTAGGTCATACCCATGAGAGCAAACCCTTGGAGCAATGTTGGACTCAGCCAGGGGATGACCAAGCCCCTTACTGGGAGGTCAGCTCCATGGGTTGCTATCACATGAGGCCGGCCAAGCAGCGGCTGTGGGTCTGAAGTGGATGGGTCTGGATCTCTTCCGGGGTTGCAAATTAGCTGAGTCTGGCATGGGTGGGTCTCTCTCTTCTGGGGCAACTGGCATGGAGGCAGAGGAAAGGGCAGGGCCCAAAACTCCACTCCGAGTCCGGCCAGCATGGTCTCTCCCAGCTCATGAGAGCAAACCCTTGGAGCAATGTTGGACTGGGCCAGGGGATGGCCGAGCCCCTTACCAGGAGGTCAGCTCCATGGGTTGCTTCCACATGGGGCCGGCCGAGCAGCGCAGCTGTGGGTCTGAAGTGGATGGGCCAGACTCAGAGTGGCCGGACTCGGTGTGGAGTTTTGGGCCCTGCCCTTTCCTCCGCCTCCATGCCAGTTGCCCCGGAAGAGAGAGACCCACCCACGCCAGACCCACATGTACCTTGTGATATTTTTTTATAGGATACTGAATTTTGCATAAGGTTCTTCCCAATTTCTTTCACATTTATACATAGTAAACAGTTATAGACATGTTTTAACTGATACCAGTAAGCCTGGCAAGAAGCCAGAACAAACCACACATCATGCAATTAGTCATTTTCAACTCCAGACTCCATAGTTCCTCGGAGCTCCATCCAAGAGAAAACCTGAACTTCCCCCTTTAAGTTTCATCAGTAAATGCTCAGGTTGAGAGCCTTCTACTGAGACTATACCACCTACATGGTAAAGCCTGGCAAGCTACCATGTTTTATTTACTTTTATGCCAAAGACTAGTAACTATTATGGACCTCAGTTCCATAACCTGAAGAATGGTTTCGGACTCCTCCTGTCCCTGTAGCAAGTAGATGCCCTTGGGTTGCACTTGCTTGTGACAGGACTAATGGAGATGTTACTAGTGGCCACTCGAGTAAATTGATTAACAATGGGAAGACAGTGACAGTGACAGTGATATGTCATACCTAGCGATGCTCAGGGCTTCCTCCTGGCTCTACCCTCAGAAATTATGCCTGGTGGTGCTCACAGGACCATATGGCATGCCAGAGATCAAACCCAGATCCGCAGGGTACAAGGTAAATGCCCTCCCTGCTGTGCTATCCCTCTGGTCCCGCAATCTCAATCTAAACACCTCCAAATTATCAAAAAAACTATTCAAAGGCCATATGGAAAACCAAGAGATATGACAGAGGACATGGTACCGAAGAAAAACACTGGATTGACACTGCTCAACATCTAGGTTTATCATATATGAAGCCACAAGTAAGCAACCTACAGTGGTCCTGAAAATAGAATCAATAAATCTATGAAACAGAAAAGAACTGTGTAGATTCAATCGACAGATCTTTTAGCAAAGGAACAAAAGCAATACAGAAGGGGAAAGGTAGTTTTTTTCCCCTAAAATTGGTGCTGAAAATAATTGGGTATCTATGGGCAAAAAATATGAATCTACAATCATACCTTCGACCTTCAACAAGATTAAGTCAAAATGAACTACAGACCTGAAAGTGACTATAAAACTGTAAAGCTCCTGGAAGAGAAAACTTGGAGAACCTGGAGGTTAACACCCTCATCATTCCATCGAAAAAAAGTGGTGTGGCATAGTCCAGACAGATAATTCTCACGAGAAATAAAATGTGTTGCTAAAAAGAAATTAGGGTAGCTGGAAGGAAAGCATTAGCTACGGAAGGACACATATCTTACTTGAAGGGGCTAGGATATGTTTGGAGAGAGTCATTTCTCCACTAAACGGGTCTTACGAGTCCTACACCAGAGTGCTCCCCTATTTTTGGAGAGACCAACCTTTCCCCCTCTCAACCCTCTGGAGCCTGCAGTTACTGAGACCACAGTCCATTCCTGGCCACAGAGAGTCAGCAGGAGACTGAGAAGAGCAGTGATCAAACAGGAAACCAACCAAAGAAAGGAATGCTGAGTAGATCTCACTTTATCTTTGGAAGGGAAAACATCCAAGGGGGAAAGAGGAGTCAGAAAGGAGCAAAGGAAAACAGAGAGAGGTGGGAGGGATATTGGGGTCCACACTGGAAACTGCTGTGGGTCGAGGAAAGGCCACATGATCAATCCTGGCTAGGCTCATCCTCAAGGCTTCACCTCCAGTGCTGGCGGAGGGAGCCAAACACTCAGTTTCCAAGGGAAAGCCTTCTCCGCTCTTTCCAGACCAGTGGGGATACTCCTCAGGACCTGAGAGGGAACATTCACCACCAGCAGAAGCAAGACGGTGCTCCCCTTCAAGGCAGCAGCAGCGCTGAAAAGCACAGGGCTATAACAAATTGTTTAGCTCATCAAGGCATTTCCCTCTCCTGGAGGGACAGAGGCAGCTGATGACCTCTGCATGGATTGCAAATGCAGCTAGCCAGGGCCACTCCCCAGAGAGAGTCCCTGTGAGGCAGGATGCCATCACAGCACACGGGGTGACACCAGGAGGGCTGAAGGAAAGAAAGCAGAACTGCAGGCAAAGACAGAGGGAGCAGGGTGCAAGCAATCAGGGAGAGAATCAGGAAGGAAGGAGCTGGCCTTGAGCTGGGCAGTGTCGGCAGGGCAGGGCAGATGCCTTGACCCTCACTCCCTTTCCCTCTCACCTTCCCCTGGAGCTGCTGCTGACAAACCTTGCGGTGGAGGGGAGCAAGGAACGAGGTCTAGAGAGTGAGTCTGCTGGAGCAACGGCATCTGACCCACTAGGCACACACTCAGGGGACACTAGTCAGGCCCTGCGAGGGCAGCTAGAGAGGAGCAAAAGGAGACGGTCCAGTTTCCCTTCTGCCGCCGACCCCCAGCTTCGTGCACTGCCTGCACATATGTGTGCACAGAAAGGGACCCACAGGCATACACGTGTATAGACACACAGGCAGATGCAAGTTAGACCCACTCGGCAGAGCCTCCTGTAGCTCAAAGAGCACCAGAGGGGCCGGGAGAGACAGCACAGCACATGCAGTATATGCGGCCAACCCTGGTTTGAACCGCTGACACCACATATGGTCCCCCTGAGCAGAGGGTCAGGAATGATCCCTGAGCACCACTGGGTGTGGCCCAAAACCAAAATTTAAAACATCGCCTATGTTAACTGCTGTGAGTGCTGTTAGTGAAGGGAGTTTGCCTAAGGTTTACATAGACCTTTCAGAGCTGGGCACTATAATTTTCTTCTTTTACTTAAAAAAAATCTCTTTAAAAAGAAAAACATGAATAGCATAGCCAGCTGCTGTTTCTGTCTGTTCCCCACCCACAAGTTCCCCAGGGACAAGAAATTTCCACGCTCGGAATCAGTCCCAGGGGCTCCATCCTTCTCTCCCCGTTGTACGTGCAGACTCACTTTAAAGGTATGTTTAAAAGAGCCCTAAGAAAAGCTGTTTATATTTGGAAAAATCTGTATTCAGCCTGGCACTTTTTGCCAAGAATGCAGCCTCAATTGAAGGAAAACAATATGAATTTATGGCTAAAAAAAGACTTCTCCCTCCTCTGGAGTTCTCTCAGACAAACAACATTCATTCTCATTCATTATTTCTCTCTGTGTGTCTCCTAGCGGAGCTGAAATGAAGCTGAGAGGAAGGAAGGGCTGCTGGGCAGACATCTAATGGGGACTGTTCAGAAGCGGGCAGTAAAGCCACAGAAACCAGGAAAGCCCGAGTGCTGGGAGGCCGCCTCCCTCCGCCACACATCCCAGGAACAGATCTGGCAGCCCAGAAGGCACCAGCCAACCTGGTTTTCCCCTTGGCCTCATGACTTTCTAGAAATGCATGGCCCTGAATGAGTCTTAAGGGCCATCTCCAAGGACAAGGTAACACTGTGTGCAGATGAGACTTTTTTAAATCAAAGCTACCCTCTGGGTTGCACACAACTCATGACTGGACTTCCTCCCTCCAGCACCTCCCCAAGGTGGGACAGTGTCCCCATAGTGCTGTCCCATCAGCACGCTCGGCCTGTCCTCAGGACAATGGGCAGGGCATCCTCCAAAAGAGATCCCACACAGGAGTCAAGACTCAGGGGATAGCCTGGGAATTTATTTCTGCAGTGCTAGGGATCGATCATCCCCAGATTCTCTCTCTCATTCTCTTTCTCTCTCTCTCTCTGTCCAAACACATACACTCTCTCTCTCATACACACACTCTCACACACAAACTCACTCTCACACATATACTCACCCACCTTCTCTCATACACACTCACTCACATATTCACTCTCTCACACACTCACTCTCACACACTCTCATACACAACACACTATCACACACCCTCACTCTCACATACTCTCATACACTCACTCTCACACACACTCACTCTCTCACACACTGACTCTCACACACATACTCTCATACTCACACTCACTTTCACACATACACACACTCACATACAATCACTATTTCTCACACACTCACTCTTTTACATACACTCATTCTCTCTTTCACACACACTCATTGTCTCTCTTACACACACACACACACGATAGGGGCTGTACCAGAGCCAGATGTTACTCCCAGTCCACGGGTGCAGGTGTTCCCAGACAGACGAGAGGGCACATGAGCTCCAGAGCAGGCATGCATGGCCATGACTTCCTCAAGTCCTCCAGGAAGAAGCTGGAGGGGCAGGGATGCTAGTGAGTGAACTCTGGGGGTTACCAGTGAGACTGAAGAACTCCCTGTACTTCCCAGGGACTGCAGAGGAGTGGGCGGAGTCCTAGACCCGCCAGTAACTTAGGTGGGGTCACCCTTATGCCAAGCTTTTCCTTCTGTAGAATGAGAAAAGGGGGACATTCTCACAGACAATTTGGGACTCCTTGGAGGAAGAAATGTGAAGCTGTTCCCTGGCACTGTGCAGCAGCTGGAGGCTCACCAACAAAACCCTCCTTTCAAGCACGCTGGGGCTGGGTCCAGCCTCCACCTGGTTTTCTCCCTCACTTTAAGAGCTTCAACCATCAGCTCATGAACAGAGTTTCCATGGTCTGGGACAGAGCTGGGATTGGGGAAGAAAGGCTGGTGGGTTACAGCAGGAAACTTGGGGTGAGACCTAAGGAAGACCTTTCTCCTGCTGTGGCAGGTAAAGCTGGGGCAAGTGAGGGTGATGCTCCTTCCAGGGCAGGGGAGAAGGCTCTTTCCAAAGAGGAGGGGGCCCCCATCTGCCCAGGAATGTGATTTCCCAAGTGAGTTGGATGTACTCCCGGACATTCTGGGCTGGAGAGATAAGAGCCTACTTACGAGCCCCTTCTAGGCTCCTCTCCAGGCGCCAGAGGTTAATGTTTCCATTTAAATGGAAATTGAGTGCAAAATTATTAGCAACTGTTCAAAAAGAACCAAATTACAAGGGGGCTGTTCTTCGTACAGTACAAACAGAGGGGCCACGGCCGCTCAGCACCTTAAATATTAAGGTGAGTCCCGCTGAAGGTCGCACTGTCGCAGCTCAGGAGCATGAGCCCCAGGAAATGTTTCATTCACGGCCAAGACTCCGTGTTGCCAGAAAGCTTCCTTAAGGCCACCAGACCCTGGCAGGTCCAGAGGGCAGGACCCATGCGGACCTTCTGAGAATGTCTGCAGCATGCCGCTCACATCATCCTCACCTCACAGACAGTACCAGACAAAGGAAGTCGATCCTCATTATTCACACACTGGTATCTGCAAACTCGCAGACTGGCTAAATGTATGCTTAACCTTCGAGTCCACACACACAGCCCTCGCTCAGTTGCACGGAGACGCACACAGAGCAGCGAGCAACCTCACTGGTTCAACACACGGTACAAGTTTTGTTTTAGTCACCATGCTATGTGTAAGCAGTGCCCTTTTCAGTTCATTTCCTAGATTTAATTTTCCCATTTGTGTGTGTGTGTGTGTGTGCCTGTGCAATATTTTATCCGTTAAGATGCCACCCAACATAATGGTGATATGCTATTTAGGCTCCCCATGGCATTGAAGGTTGTGATGTGCCAGACAGGTTAACCCCCTGGCTACGCCATACAACTGGCTCCAAGTTCAATGTTAGAGAACCAACAACGTGCATGAAACACACATAAACTGAGGCTGAATGGTGACAAACCAAGCTGTGATTAGAGGCAGGGAGGAACCAAACCCTGTATTCCCTTGGGAACAATGGCTGATTATTCACTAATATCCAAGGCAACATTATAGAATACGACTTCCACAAATAATGATAAGCCACCAGAGCACAGTTCAATCAGCAGGAATTATGCTCTGCGGGCCAGTTTCTTGGCTTTAACACAGATGGGCTTTTCTGACTAAAGTATAAACCCTAAACCAAAAAGTTGAAAAGCTCCCCCTCCTCATCTGCCTTGCATCTCACCCATGCTTCTTTGGCCAGAGCTACACTTACCCGTTTACTCTTAAAGGCCCAACAACATCAACCATGGCTTATGTCTTAAAGCTTGTGACCACCACACGCACATCCCCTCTTTCTACCACGTTGGGATTGGGGTTCCACAATTCCTACCACCCAGCTCCATAGGAACCTCTTCAAAAAACAAAAAGGGTCATGGCAGAAAACTGTACAAGTATCCGAATTTTGTTCAAGACTCTGGGGAACATAGTTGAGTTTGCTAACCCCAAAACGTAGTGCAGGGGGAGAACAAAGCAACAGGGAGTGTGTGTTGGGATAATGGGGGCCTCAGTTCAGGAGGAGTGGAGCGGGACAGGGCAAAGGACCAGGAACCAGCTGGGGACTCGCTTTAGGAGCCCTGAACTGAGGGTGGCAAAGGAGAAGCACCTGAAGCAGGAGGAACCTTGACTTTTCACTAACGATCACGATCTCACGATCACGATCTTCCCGTTGATCATCTATTTGCTAGAGCGGGCACCAGTAATATCTCCATATGTCCTGTCTCATGCCAGTAGAGCCAGGAACATAAAGAGCCTCAAACCGTTATATTAGGTCATGGGAATGACCTAATGTAATTGTTACTGGAATTTGGCATATCAAATACAACACGAGAAGCTTGCCAGGCTTGCCGAGAGGGAGGCAAACTCTTTTAAACACCTCCAAATAAAGCATTTATTGATGAACCGCTGCTGCAAGTGGCCGCGCGAGCCGGGCTGTGATGGGCTGGTCTGCTGGGTGGAGTTCTGACGAGAGGGAAGTCCAAATGTGGGAAATGGCGGCGCCCGTGGAGTGGAGGGTGGTGGTCTGGCTTGTTGTGAGGCTCTGCCGAGGTGGTGGGCCAGGGCTAGAACCCGCCATGCCTCCCGACTGCCTCATGAACGGCTGTGCACAGGGAGAGCAAGGAACAGCTCATTTCACTGACATGCTCCTATAAACGCCGCAGGAGGACCCGCTGGTGCACAAGGCGACTGCGGTCTCCAGAGCAGAGTCTCCCTCTGAAACGGGGAGACCAAGCAGAGCAGGGAAATGGGGATGACAGAGAAGAGAGGCACCGACAGCTCTCCTCCTCCCTGGGCTTGGTGCTGCAGCACTCGCCACAGCTGCCTCTGCTTCCAGGGCCCCTGCGTGAACTGGAAATGAAGCAACTGTCTCTTGGTGATGAAGCCTCCCCCTAATTTTATCCTTTACTCCTAAGTCACTTATCAAGGCATTTCTCATGAGCTCCCAAAATACTCTTCTTAAGGAGTGGGGTGAGGGGAGAGAGGGTGGGGGTATCTCCAGAGCAGTGCTCAGGGGCCCCTTTCAGCAAATCTTGGTCAACGGGCTTGCAGTTCAATAAGGGCCAGCCAGAGGATTCCATGTTGCTCAGCCCCTTGAATTACCTGGGCCACTCTAGTCATACTTAGGGGCCACAGATAGCAATTCTCAGGGTCTCCAGTTTGTATCCAGTGATGTTTAGGGAACCATGTGGTGCCAGGTCTAGCCATATGGACCATCTCACCAGCCCAGAATACTCTGGGTGTTTTCATGTTCTTCAGAGAAAATGAGGCTAGTGTTTTGGGGTGTGTGGAAGTGGGGTACACAAACTTCACAACAAGCCCAGTGGGAGCCAGGTACTTGTGGGTGTCTAGATTTATCCAGTTATTATATTGCTACAATCAGGTGGAGTGAGCTCAGTGTGACTTCAGGAATAAGCGGCAGTCATGTGCGTGTCTGGGTAAACATCCTTTCCCACCCAGACAGTGGTTATCCTGGATAATCCGTCAGGGGGCTTACCAGCTAATCAGAACCACCAGGGACCCAGGATCAGCTTCTAGAAGCAGGTGGCCATTTGCTGGTGTATGACACAAACACTCATGATTGCACCCGGCCTTGCAGGTGTCTGATCCTCACATCCCTAAGGGAGGCCCCGTGCAGGCACTTGTGGAGGGCCGCACCTGACCTAGAAGCTCTTGGGAAGAGTCTCCCACAAATACTTCTTGCCTGTCTGCTAAGGCTTAGCACTGCTCCTAGGTTAATATTTTTCCACACCATGTTCCAAGAACTGGAAAGCTAATTAGAAGCAAAAATCCACTTGGGTTAGCTTTTTAAATTTTTTTAGGAAAGAAAATATTGTTAATAGAAGCCGATTTGACAGTAAGCCAGGAGTCAAGACACTTGGAGCCGGCAAACTCAGTTTGCCCTGAGTCCATAGGTGGGAAGCGGAATGATAGCTGTTTGTCTGTCTGTCTGTCTGCCTCGTCTCCACCCAAGGCCCCTCTGTGTTTGGAAAAAATTAAACATCAAACATGGAGCACGCTCCATCGCGGCTACCACCAACCCTCTCTGCATCAACCTCAACCTCATCCTCCCACTGCAGAACTTTCTGTTTCAAGCATGGCAGCTTGTGTCCCATCCTCCATCTCTTCCCATCTCCCCGCAGCTAGGTGGCCCTGACTGATTTTGATTGCGTGGGTTTTCCCACTTGATTCAATCATCTTGCACCTTCTCCCCATCATCTCTTATCAGCCTGAGCACAGAACTCAGGAAGGTACTGGGTGACCTCAGGGAAGTCCTAATCACTCCCAAATACTCAAACTGTGTGAGGCTGGGCAGACACGTGCAAGACCAGGGCCTGGGACTGCAATGGGGGAGGGTTCAGAAGCCTCATGTTTGATGGCCAGTGTTAACATACTCAACAGGCAGATGGGGCGATAGTTGCCGATGTCATGAATGTCTCCCTTCTTGAACAGTAGAACTGTCCTGCTGGTTTTCCATTGGGAGGGCACCTTGCATTCGGACAGGTAGCGTGTGAAGAGCCGAGCTAGTGTATTGATGAGTACCGACGGCAGATTCTTCAGATGTTCGGGTCTGACTTTGTCTGGGCCTGGTGCTGTTCCCTTCTTTACCGATGAGATGGCATGTCGGATTTCAGAAGGGAGAACGTTGGGAATGACATATCCATCCTGTGGAATTTGGTATGTGGGCAGGTGGATGTGGCTATCAAAGAGATTTGAGTAGAAGTCCTGGATAATCTTCTCCATTGCCTTTCTGGAAGATGTGATAGATCCATCAGGGCGTCGGAGGGCAGTCATCTTGGTCTTATAGTTGGCGAAGGACAGGCGGGCAGTGCGAATACTTTTCCCGGCTTCTGCTGCATCTTCCAGTATTTCTGCTCTTCTGTCTTTGAGGTCTGCTTTTATCGCTTCTCTGCACTGTTTAGCGGAGCTTTGACGTTATCATTAGGTCTCCTGAGGCTCGCGCCTTGCCACGTTGGCGAATGAGCTCGAGAGTTTCTGAAGACAAGCCGTCCTTTTGTGTCTTTCTCTCTCTCGGCATTCTTCGCACAATCATGGAGGTGCTGAACCAGTCGGTTGTATTCTTCATCGATGTCATCAATGATGGTATCTTCCCATGTTGCCGCAATGGTGCCAAAGAGTGCCCTGTTGGTGGTCGTTCTGGGAGCTCTCTTCTTAAACTTTGCAGCCTTTTCTCCCGTTGTGGGAAGTAGAATTTTGCACGAAGGAGACGGTGGTCCGATCCTGTGTGGAATTTGGGGACGACAGCAACATCGGTCAGACAAAACCGTCGATTGAAGATGATGTGGTCAATTTCATTGTGGAACTGTCCGCCAGGAGATTCCCATGTCCAACGTTTCACTTCAGCTTTCTGAAACTGTGAGTTCCCATGAATAGTCTTGGTGGACATGATGAACTCAGATAGTCTCTCACCTTGTTCGTTCCATTCTAGGCCATGGGTCCCGATGTGGAGTTCTTCAGCCGATCTTCTCGGTCCTATCTTAGCATTAAAATCACTGACTATGATCTTGTAGAAGGTGTGATCTTTTTTATAGAACTCCTCCAATTCCATGTAGAATTTCTCAATTTCATCTTCTTTGTATGTGGATGTTGGTGCATAGACAATGAAGATAGAAATTGCTGGCAGTGGGCCACATCTCCTCAAGTGTAATCGTCCTATTCGGTTTGTTAGGCATTCAAACCGAATGCCTTCACTAGATGAAGGTCAACCATGCGAGCAAGCAGGTTTCCGGAAAGGATTCAGCACAATCGACCATATCCACACAGTAACCAAGCTCATTGAGGTTTGTAGGGAGTACAAGATGCCACTCTGTCTCACGTTCATTGATTTACAGAAAGCCTTTGATTCTGTGGAGACTGAAGCAGTCATCGAAGCCCTAGTCAAACAGGGTGTTCAAACACAATACATCAAGATCCTTCATGAGCTGTATTACGGATTCACCACCAGGATCTCACCATTCTACAAAGAAGTGATCATTGATGTCAAAAGAGGGGTTCGACAGGGTGATACCATCTCACCAAAACTCTTCAGTGCCACCCTCGAGAACATCATGAGACAATTAGAATGGGAAGGAATGGGAGTGAAGATAGATGGTCGGCAACTACACCCACCTCCCGCTTCGCTGATGACATCGTTCTAATAACACCAAATATTAGCCAAGCGGCACAAATGCTGGCTGACTTTGACCGAGAATGTGGAAAGGTAGGTCTACAGCTGAATCTGAAGAAAACTATGTTCATGAGAAATGAACTAGTTCCAGAGGCCCCATTCACTCTCAATGGAACAAACATCTCTGAATGCAGCAGTTATGTGTACCTAGGCTCGAGAAGTCAACATGATGAACGACCTAAAACCTGAGCTGCGCAGGAGGAAGAGAGCGGCATGGAATGCCTTCAAAGGCATCGAAGAAATAGCTAAAAAGACAAAGAACCTCCGGCTCCGGGCACATCTCTTCGACTCCACCGTTCTCCCTGCATTAACATACGCCTCAGAGACCTGGGCCCTACGAAAGCAGGATGAGAATGCTATTCGGGTCTCCCAGAGAGGCATCGAAAGAGCTATGCTTGGAATATCACGCCTCACTCAAGTGAGAGAAGGAATCCGGAGTTCTGACCTCCGTCGCTATTCCAGAATCAGGGACGCTGTCTCGTTTGCCAAGGCATCGAAAATCAGATGGGCTGGACATGTAATGCGATTTGGAGACAACCGCTGGACTAGAGCCGTTACCGACTGGATCCCACGGGATGTCAAAAGATCACGTGGCCGCCCACCTACAAGATGGTCAGACTTCCTTGTTAAGACCCTGAAGGAACGGTTTGAGGCTCTTCATATTCCTGAATCAACCAGATGCCATTGGGCTACATTGGCACGTGATAGGGTCCAATGGAAATGTTACTGGCGCCCGCTCGAGCAAATCGATGAATAACGGGATTCAAGTGATCAAGTGATCAAGTTAACATACTCAGCTGACTCAATGTCTCATCACTTGATCCATACTGTAAGGGCCAGCAGAGAGGAAGGAGGGAAACCAAGTCAGGCCAGAGGAGCAGTCAGGGTCAGGGATGTGTTCAGAGGCAGCGCTGGGGTCTGAGAAGACAGAAGGAGCTGCAGGCTGTGGGCCAGGTCAGGCCAGGCATTCCCTGAGAGGCTGAGGTCAAATATAAATATGACAGAGGCAGGTTTCTGCTCCCTCAAGGCAGTGAAAGTAAGCCAGGTGGTATGGCTGCATTTTCTCAAATCATCTCAGGTTGG
Source organism: Cryptotis parvus (assembly GCA_021461705.1). NCBI lineage: Eukaryota > Metazoa > Chordata > Mammalia > Eulipotyphla > Soricidae > Cryptotis > Cryptotis parvus. The sequence continues at coordinate 126,246 of JAJIBD010003015.1, forward strand.
AGAGAAACTGGCTCAGTCCCTCCACTGCTCCAGACCCACTTTCCACTGCATCAGACCTATCCCAGGTGCTTTCACAAGCCAAGTCTACTCTGCCTTCCCTGGCCAATTTTACCCAAGATCCAACTTGCCAATTTTCTGAGCTATTTCACACCTTCCTCTGTCTCCCATCATCCTGACACCATCACCACACCGGTTCTTGGGGACAGCCTTTCCCTTGGGTCTGGCTCCCTTCTCATCCCCTCTGTGAACGTCCAGTGACTACCCACTGGCTGAGCAATTCTCATGAAGTTTCCTCCAACATCTGCACTGATGCTTGACCTTCCACAATGCTGCTCCCGCACCAGCCGCAGCTCTTTGGATGATGTTTTCAGCCTGAGCTACAGAGCTCACCGCTACCTTCTGCCAAAAGAGCAGAAAGGGAAGACCAGAGTTACCAGCTGCTAGAAGACTCTAGGATGTACACCCCCCCGCCCTTCAGCATGAGGGCCCTGGCAGGCTGAAAGAAGGCTGGCTGGCAGCAGACCACTCGTGGATGCTCACAGCATCTTTCTCAGGATAGAGCTTTCTTCAGTTTCCCCCTAACTCACTAATCTAAGAAATAATCATGGGATAGAACTCATGCAACCCTGACCAAAAAATACTAAGCACATGCTATTGGGCCATAAGGATAGTACATGCAAAGTGCTGTCTCACACATTGTTGGATGACAGATCTAGCTAATCTGGGAGCTTTGTTGTTTTGCCCACTCACAGTTTAACCTATTTAAGCCAAGATTCATTCTAATGAGAACTCTTTTCTATGTAAACACTGCTAGAGGGTGTGGCAGTTACAGAAGTCACCTTGATTGAATAACTTCTGACTTCTTATACATCTACTAAGACTTCTATGTTTTCTAGATTGGGCACAGCTCCTCTTTATACCTACTGCACCAAGCGTGGGACAGTTAGAATTTACCAGGAGACTACCACCCTGGCTACGTTGAGACTATATGTTGAGGAAGGATCATACTAGTTTGCTCTAAGCAGGCAAGTGTGACCCTTTCAGTACACAAGAACAAGATACTCAGAATCACCCTGGTGCAGATAATAATAAGAAGGACCTTGTGGGTACCATCTAGATTACATGAAACTCATGAAATTAAGATATATTACTTTATATCTTAAAGTATAACTTCTACCCCTCTCTCTCTCTCCAGTGTTTTACATAAGAGATAATCTCGGGATTAGTCCATGGTTAATCTTTGTTTATACCTGCAATAGGGTGTGACACTATACTCTGTTTAGAGTTCTTTGTTGACAAGACCCTCCCTGTATTACTTTGGTGTATATAAGGGGACTGACTTGAGGCCCCTTAGGCTTTTGGCTCCCTCAGCTTTCAGCTTTTGGCTCCTGTGGCTTTTGGCTCCTTGGCCTTTTGCTTTTGGCTTTTTGCTCTTTGGCCTTTTGCTCCTTCTTTTGTGTAGGACTCCTCTCAGGTAAGATCCTCTCTCTTTGGTGGGAGACTTAGGCCCTTTTGTATGGTCTAAGTTCGGACCAGAGCTAGAGTTTGTTCATTATATTGGAGTGCTGTGGAAAAGCTTTTGTACTATTAAAAGCCTTTTTGGAATTGCGCCGGACTATTGAGTTTTCATCCGTTCCCCAGCATCCTCAGAGGTAGAAGAGAACTTCTGTCCTGACACTGTCGGGGACCCTGGTGGCATCCCCGACAACACATAGCTCACCAGGTTGATCCCAAGCACACAGGGTCTCCCAAGCACAGCCAGGAATGATCCCTGAGCACAGAGCCAAGAGTAACACTGAACACCACCAAGCCAATCCCCAAAACAACAACAAATAAAATGTGGTGAGAACTTTCTGCACCCTGGGCCCACCGTCTTGGCACCCCACGTAGTCTAGCAGAAGATGGCGTCATGGAGAGCCTTCAAGGAGGCATGGACTAAGGATGCAGAGGAAGAAGCCCAGCACAGGCCATGGGCATTCTCCAGCCCAGGAATTTCTGGGCCATCATCATTTTGGCCTCTCAAGCATGCCCCTCTACCATCATCTCCTGTTCAGGGGTCCCTCTGCCCCTGAAAGCTAGTTTCTTCTGCTCACCCAGTCTGCCTCCTGATTCTTCTCTCAATGGGAAAATCGGAAAGACACGATTGTCCATCTCAGACAAGCAGCCTGGCCCCTCTGGGAGCCACATGGACTCCAGCTAGATGCCTCCCCAGGCAGCAGCCTCCTGCCTGAAGGCAGAGCACAGCAGTTCTGACCTGGACAAGGACTGGACACCAGAAGTTCAAGGAGACCCCAGAAGAGGAAAGAAGACCCCACAGTTTACGTATGGGAGAACCCAACACTTTTCCGAGCAAGATCCTAGAGTGACTCTGGTGATCTGACCCCAGGCCTAGTAGCTACAGCTCTCTCCTGCCGGGCTCAGCACTGACTCAGTAACTTGTCACAGGGGTAACAAGGGCTCCCTAGTTCAAGGTGCCTAATAAATGGCAACTTCACGATGGGAGACTATTTCAGGGTTTGAGACAATAGGAGCTCCGTGGTGCTATGAAGACAGGAAGGTTTTTCAGAGATGATACCGAAGGCTGAGGTTCTGCTCTGCACGTCTTTGGCTGGCTCCCAGACTTCCATGGGGCCTGCATACAGGTGAGTCCTCTAGGTAGAGCTTTGGTGGCTACCCAGTGTCTTCCAGCCAGCAACTCTTGAAGGGAAGAACAGTCCAGTCCTGAAGGTCTGTGAGCCCAGCCTGGCCACCAGCCAAAGGACAAGGACCAACAAGTTGCCCTGGAGTCACAGAACAAGGGAAGTCAAAGCTCCTTGTCACCTATAGACCCTGTCCCCACTCGCTGCCATCAGGAACTTGCTTTTCCAGCTTCAGAGCTAGCCTTGTATTTCTGGCCAGCTCCATGATGCCTTCGCTCCTTCCACTGCCACGGTCACTGCACTACCCGCAGGAGAAATTAAGGCTGCTTTCAGGACAAAGTGTGGATGAATACCTTGCTCCAGGGGAATGGTGGCAGCTGTCTTGGCAGCCTCATTCATACCTTTTGAACATTTGCCGTGAATTTGGGGAATTTCTTACACAGTGTATCCGATCCCCAAAGATGGAACCCAAAGAGGCCCTTCCCCAGCTCACTGGCATCCGAGACACAGCAGACAATGGAGCGGCAGAAGGGCTAGCCAAGGTCAGATTTCTGGGCCAGGTGGCCGCTCTGGCAGCACCCAGCCAGTGACTGCTGTGGAAATAGCGGTTTTCTCATTTAGGCGGGTCTGCAGCATGCGGTGAACATTATTCTGGACATGTCGCCTCCAGCCTGGTTCTCCCACTCCTCTGCGAGTGTGAGATGTGCAACATCCTTTAACCAAACTTTTCTTGCTTCATCGGCCAGATCTGGGGTCTCTTTGCAGCCAAGGATGCCGGTTCTTCATAACATGACAGTGGCAGGGATGCATACTGCTGATTGAGAGCTGACTGGTGCTGAGGGAGCTGGTCCTTTATCAATCTCTGCAGTGTCTTTAACTCCCCTTATGGCCCTGCTCTGAAGGACAAACTCATGCTCAATGGATGTCAGGCCATGGAGCAGCTGTGACCCGCGCTGCAGTCTGAGAAGGAATGGATGGGATCTGGGCATCTGTCACTAGGCTTCCTTGAGAGCAGAGCCCGGCTGTGCAGTAGGGATCATTTTCAATGCAGACACTAGGCCTCGCTCCAGAGCAGAAATACAGCCAGCAAGGGGGCTTCCACTGGGGCCAGAACCTCAGGGGTCAGAGATAGCAGGCCCAGTTAAGGCAGGGGAAGTGAGAGAGAAGACTAAGGAGTGAAGCCTCACCCAAGCGTCCCTCAGGTTTCTGAGGCTCGGCTGCAGCTATAAGCTACAGAGCTTATAGCTGCCTCCAACACTGGCCTCAAAGAAATTAAGAATCACAAACCCTTCTTGTTGGCCCTTGTGTGGCTTCCCATTTCTCCTAGAGCCTAACCCCTACCTAATGCAGGCTGCAGGTGAGATGGAGGAGGCAGTATGAATGCTAATCTTTCATTCTGATATGGAAGTCACTCATTCTAAAAACTTCCCTGTTCTCCTTATTAAAACTCATTTCTGGTGTTTCACAGGCAGGAAGGCTCCTGTGAGCCCTAGTCTGCCGTCTTCCAGCCTGCCGACTGGCTGCCAATGAAGCTCTTGCTTGACCTGCCCACTTGTCTGAGATGGGCTGTGGCTGGGTTACACCCTGCTTTGAGGCCCTAATGCTAACAGCAATGCCAGCAAGGACACACGGATCAAAGAATAAAGGTTTCAGGAGCACACTGGGACTTGTCTACAAACTCCCTGCTTAGGCCACCCTGATTCCCCAAAACCCTCTGGTAAGTTCAACTTTCCAGGAGAGACTCTGCTAAGGGGCCAAGGGGCCGAATTCATGGCGGGTGGACAGTGAGCTGAGAGACCCTACCAGTTCTGTGTCTCCCAGCAACTGCCTCACCAGTAATGCTAAACTCCAGCCACACCCAGACAACAAGGGGTGTGCACACAGAGGGGAAACCAAGAGGGCACCACCCCCTGCCCATACACACACCCCCAGACCTCCTGGTAACAGGAGCCAAGATACTTCCTTTGCTGTCCAGCTAGATTCATGCGGCCTCTTGTCCCCCCAAAAGGCCTAAGAACCTCAAGTTCTCAGAGCCCTGTAAACGGATCTTGTGTGACCCACAGGGCGGGTAAGATGAGCGTCACTTCCAGGAGGTGAGCCCTGGGGATCCCAGACCTGGTTCACCTTCACCCTGTCCAGCTCCAGCTCAGCCCACACGCAAAATCCTGTGCGTAGTCACGGCTGCCCTGCCACTCGGGCCTCAGTGGGAGAATTCGGGCACCAATGCTATCCAGGAGTGAGTGCCTCCTGCCTCTTACCCATGGCCCTGGGAACTGCAGACTCCTGGCTCGGCATTGAGGATGCAGGAAGCTGTCTGAGGGCCACCACCCAGAGAATCTGAGTCTGAAAAAATGAGACCAGCATTATCTTTTCCCGGCCCTGCCTCTCACTATCTGAGCTGCAAGCTGTGAGCTGAGGCCACACTCCAGGCATCCTTTCCTGGGGCCACTGACATGGAGCACGAGGCCGCTTCCCAGAAACAGGCTCTGCTTTGTTACCCACAGCATGGAAAATTCCCTCCCCACAGTCTCATTCTCTGGACTCTTAGTAAGACACAGTCGCCAACAGTGCTGAGTTCTCGGACAAGCCCCCTGGCTCCCCGCAAACTCCTGGATGCAGAAGGGAGATCATCGGGCCATGCTGCCCCCTGGGGAGCCAGCCTCAAACCACCCGGACAGCTCCCACTCAGGGAGGGCAGCACGTCCCCAGACGCAGCCATCGTGGCTGACTTTGCAGCTTCCAATGTTCTTTCTCAGCTGCAGCTACAGTGACCTCCGTCCCACCCCATTCCTTTTCTACTTAATCACAGATGTAATTCACTCTTGTCTCTACAGGACAGCCTGAATTTATCTGAAAACAGATCATTTTGTTCTTACATTTAAAAAAAAGTCTCCTCAATTCAACCAATTCTATCTCGTGCTCTTTATGGTTTTCAGACTCTCAGCCATTCTAGCTACTTCCCAGCTTATAAACATCAGGCTTCCATGGTATTATCAGAACCCGGACCTATTCCAGCCAGATCTTTAAAAAATACTCTGGTAAAAACCTTTAAAAATACTCCATCACAGAGGGATGGGTGCCAGAACACTAAATGACTGAAACCTAATCATGAACAGCTTTGTAATTGTATATCTCACAGTGGTATAAGAAAAAAAATATTAATTATTTAAAAAACTCCACCTCAATTCATTCTAATACTTTTTAACCACACCTAACTGTGCTCAGGGCTTATTCCTAGCTCTATGCTCAGAGATCACTCCTGGTGGATTCTAGGGTACTGGGGATCAAACCCAGGTCAGCTAGGGTATGAGGCAAATGACTTATCCCCTGTACCATCTCTTCAACCACAGTTCATTCTAATGAAACCCCTCTTCCCTCCCCCTTGCTAGAACTAGAGATGGTGATAAGGCATTAATAACTCTCCTTCTCCACTTACATCTCTTGTTAGACCCTAATTTTTTTATTGAGCCACGATGCATAGACCTAATTACAAAACTGTTCATGATTGGGTTTGAGTCATACAGTGCTCCAGCACCATCCCTCTACCAGTGCACATTGCCCACCACCAGTGTCCCGAAGTTTCCCTCCCACCATCCCTCCCTTGCTCCAACTTGCCTCTATGGCAGTCACTGTCCTTTGCTTTCTCTCTCCTCTCTCCACTTTTGTGCACTCTCTCTCCTTTTGTGCACTATTTTGTGTAATACAGACATTGAAGAGAACCTAATTTTTTAACAAAAACATGTCAATACTTTCATTACAACAATTCACTATAGCCGTCACCATGAAACTAATTCTGAGCCAAAGCAGAAGAAAAGTAACACAGCATGAATGTCTGAGAAACAATCTTGGAAACCTTCCTAAGGTTAATAGTGGATTCTGCTTTCCATCTTTGTTCTCATCCTATTTCTGGACTCAGATGTAATGCCTGGAATTCTGGCAGTCAACTGGACCATGAAGATGGGAACCTCATACCAGAGACATTACGAGGAAGGAGCTGGGATCCTGGCCCTGTGGAGATATACTAACTCTGACATATTTATGAGGCAAATCAACTTCTCTCTTGCTTAAGCTATAATATTGAGGGGTTTTGTTAAATAGTCAGTGGATTACCTATTTTCGTCTCTGAGGTCTCTCTCAATTAATCGTTCGAGAGCAGGAAACCTCTTCTTCCACCATGAGGGACAAAGGATTTTCACAAGGAAAAACTGGGTCTGCAGTCACACGGCTCCTACCCTGTCAGGTCTCCCCTGCCTTTCCATTACTGGCAAGTGTGTGATGCACCCAGAGCACACCCAGATACCAGGATAGCAAGCACCTCAAGACTGCTTTCTGAGGGAGGCCGAGTTTGTGGGTCACATTAGGCAGGGCTTAAGGACTACTCCATCCAGCTGCTCTGAAGTTGCTCCTGGCAGTGCCCAGGAGTCATGTGGCACAGCTGATCAAACTCAGTCTCCCAGCTGCAAAGCATGTCCTCTGAGCCACCGCTATAGACCTGCTGCAGCAGGATCTGAGATCACACAAAAAAATATTCATCCTATCACAGAATATTAACAGGCTCCAGGGGTCAGGATGTGGAGTCTTTTGAGGGGGCATTTTTCCCCTTCCACAGGTGGGTATGCTCATTTGCTGGAAGCCCTAGCCTTGCTGCCTTATTGCAGAGACCAGTTTGCTGTCCTCCACAGTGATCCAGACCATGTCTCCTGTGGTCAGGGTGAAGTCTGACTCCTCCCAGAACAAGAGAGTGATCCACCTGCCATACTTATCTCTGCTACCTGCTGTCACAACCCACCACTACACCACAAAATTCAAACCCCACCCTCCATCCCCACACTGGGATTGGCTGCTTCCTAGGAAATGGGCAGTGAGATGTGCAAAGGGATGCAGGCCAGCCCTGTGGACTGACCACTCAGAGATGCATCAGCCCTTCTTTCAATGAGGCAACACAGCACAGAGAAAAGCTTTAGACTAGACGTGGAATTGTGGAGGTCTGAGCTACAATCCCTTCATCTCCCATCTGTGAAATGGGGATTAAAGAGGTCAACAAAACCTCCCTGTGTGGTCAGCGTGAGAATGAGAAGAACTGGGCCTAGAGGAACCGGGCAATGCAGGGTGAGCCCAGCCACTGCACCTTCCCTCCCATCACTGAGCAAACCCAGGTCTGATTCAGCCTGACTCCAGTGCGGTCTGGAGCCCAGTGACCAAGGAGGAAGGCATCTGCTCTTGGGGCTCTTACTGCTGTCTCCACAGAGGGCAGCACAGGAGACTGCAGAGACTGTGTGCCAGAGACGAGCCCCCATGGTGCCAACTGGGTGCCTGCAGCTGTGGGGAGAGCCCATCCTGAAAGAGGGTGCTTGCTTACAAGACACCCCAGTGTCCACACATGACACTGACGGAACATCCCTCTCCTATGAGCAAAGTCACCCCTCGATCTAGGATTTTCAGTTAAATGCTAAAAACTGGAGGTAAATTAATTAAGATATAACTTAAAGACCACCAGCCCTCTCTCATCAGCAGTGCCTGAGACAGGACAGGCAGCATTAATTGTTGCAATTAATTAGGCATTAAACTGATAATGGGTACAGCTGCTAACAATTAACAGCTAATTATGTCAAGCACTTTAACCATTTCACAAAAAGAAATGGAAATTGAGGGATGGGAGAGGGAGATGAAAAGAGAGAAAGCAGCTACCTTGTAAACAAGTGAGAGGCAGTGCGCAGGGAGAGCAGCTGGATTGGGCTGCGGAAATGACACACAGCATGGGAAGCAGCACAACCCCGGCAGGCTGAGCTGCATGAAGCCACACGGGTCTAACTGAAACAGCAGAGACAGTGGCCCAGAGAACAGAGCCAAAAGAGTCAGGGCGAGCCACGTTGTGGGCTCATGACGCACCAGTCCCTCAAGATACCAGGGCAGTGACTATTACTATTCCCATTGTATGGATCAGGTGGCTGAGGCACACGGAGGTCACGTGACTTACCCAAGGTCACAAGTGGGTAAGAACGTGATTCACATACAGGCACAATGGTTCTAGTGGCTACCCCAAAACAAACACTCCTCACAATTTGCTTCATCAAACCCAGATGGCAGCATCTTACTGAGCCAGATGCCCAACTAATTTTAAGGGAAAAGAAGAAACAGCATCTCCAAGCAGCTCAAAGCAGAATCAAGCATGTCGTAAAGTGCCATAATTGGCAGATTCCAGGCACTGCAGCCATGGCCTCTCCCAACAGTGATCCATGTGGAATCTTAGATCGTGGATTTAGGGCTCCCTCTCCCACTCCCTCTCTCTGTTCAGGGGCACCTGCAGGCATGCAGAGGAAACCACTCCATAAACTTCACCAGTGAACTTTGCAGCAAATGTTGGAGACTTTCACTCAGGTGTTTTGTTTTCGGTTTGTTTGTTTGTTTGTTTGTTTTGTTTGTTTGCAACAAAACTTATCACCATCATCCAAGTAGGAGAATGAGGGAGCAGAAGACTTCGATTAAAACCAGCCACACATACAAACACACACCTCATTCAGATGACGTACCAGAGGAAAGGGCAGCAATAAGGGATTAGGTCTACTTGTCTTTAGAGCCGAGAGAGAGAATGTGCTCTGTAGATATCCCACACGATGGCAAATAAAGAACTGCCAGTGTCCTTGCCATGCTCGACGTGGACACATGGCAACTCTGAGCAGGCAGGAGGCTCACAGGGGAACGGGAAGAAACACAATTCCTGGCCTGGCCTTGGTCCAAGAGATGCTGACTCAGCCGATTTAGGGGGCCCAAGAAGCAGCATCTGACAAAACTCCTCAAGGCCAGTCTGCGGCTCCCCTGAGCCTCCAGGGAGGGAGTGGAGGGGGATCCTGCTCTTGGCTACCCCATTCCTGATCAAGCTATTCAAACTCATCAGTTCCCACTGACTGTCTCCAGCCTGGCCTGGTCGGCACAGATATTTATGCTAGTCCTATTGATCTGGAAATTTAAGTGTGGTACTTAGTGATTCTCAACCAAGAGCTGTTTATAAAGGGCATCCAGGCCTAATGACCTCTTGTCCCCACTGCCCTGTGGCAGCTAGGCTGTGGGAGACAGGAGTCCCCAGAAGAATGGGAGGGCTTCTGAGTCCATATACTTCGTGGCCTTTGCTGCGGTCCTGTGCCCACATCCAGACTCCCCTGGGTCCAGACCTGCCTTCTCTCTCCCAGTAGCAAGGCCTGAAGACCACCCTGGGAACCCCTCACTGTCTTTCTGGAATTAGAACTCTGAGTTAAGTCCTGAAATTAGAACCAGAGCTTTGGGGTGTGGGGTGCTACAGGCTGGAACAGAGTGCACAGGATAAATGCAAGACCGTGAGTCATCACTAATGGGCTGTGCTTTGGGGCTCCAGCCTGGTGGGGTCAAGGCGTCAGCCTTCTGCGCTCCCTAATCCTCCTCCTCATCCCTCAAAAAGGTTTCAGGTTGAATAATGGAAATTTCTACTGAAAATCAGACTGAAATTGGACACTGGGGGCCTCAAGGGTTATCTTCCCTAAAATAATTTAAAAGGAAGCCACCAGGGAACCATCATTTACTGTTCAAAGGAAACATGATGAAAACACAGCATTCTCGTTGGAGGAATTTACTGGACAGGAATGACTGGGCAAAGGTTCAACAGTGACCAGGACAAGGACGTTCATTGTAGCATTATTTATGTATTTATTTATTTAATTTACTTACTTATTTATTTATTGGGTTTGGGCCACTACCAGCAATGCTCAGAGGTTTTCACTCAGGCATTATTCCTGATGGTGCTTAGGGATCATATAGGATGCTGGGGATCCAACCTGGACTAGCCACATCCAAGACTAGCACCCAACCCACTGCACTGTCTCTCTGGCCCTCACTGTACTCTCTCTCTACAGTCCCCTGAAGCCTTATCTATAACAGCCAAAAATGCAAACAACTGGGGTCAGAGAGACAGTAGGGAAGGTAGGTGTTTGCCTTGTAGGGGCTAACCCAGGTTCGATTTGCACTTTCCTAAGTGCAGAGCCTGAGAACTGCCAGGTCTGACCAAAAAAAATGCAAATAACTTAAGTGGATAAAAATAGGAGTCTAGTAACTGAACGTAAAGCGTATTTCACTGAAATATTATGCAACGAATAACAATGATATTGTAGAAAAATCTTATAGATCCAGAAAAATGTTCAAAATACTGCCCATTATAAAATTAAATGTGGTTTACAAAACTTTATTGCACAAGACAATATTTTTTGTAAAACTCAGAGCTATAGGAGGAAACCCCATTAAAATGGCACATGCTAAAATATTAATAGAGCTCCTCGCATGATCAGAATATAAAATATTTCTGCTTATTTTTATGTTCTTTTTGTACTTTTATTTTGGTTTGGGCCACATCTGGCAGTGCTCAGGGCTTACTCCTGGCTCTGTACTCTGGGATTAATCCCAGTAGTGTGGTTTTCAGGGCACCAACTGGGATGCCAGGGATCAAACGTGGATTAAACATACAAAAGCAAGTATTATCTCTCCCTGTATTTTCAAACTACATTAAGTGTACAAGGGGATCTGAAAAAATCAGAAACCAATTACTAGAGATATAATTTCAGGTGCTGTGTATGAACCATGATAAATATTTGGGGACAGAACCGTCCTCCTGTTTCTGAAACTTAGATAATAAATGTAGGGAGACTTGTAAATACAAAGATGAATTTTTGAAGACTCTGTACATCCATGTGCACACAGGCCAATGTGCAATAATGTAAGTAGAAGAAAACATGGTCTGATACGTAACATACATATTCATTGGGCCCTACGCCCCTTCCATCCCCACTCTGGCAGCAAAGATTTTTTTTCTCCATAATATCTTCTAGCTGCCAAACACAGACACTGCTAATGAATATTAATTGACCTAACATCTTGTAGTGATGAAACTGCACATTTCCCTGTCTCGGCTGGTTGCTAGGGAACCGTTTAAGCCAGCAATGGGGCCCTGAGACTTAGTCTGCTAAGTGCAGGGCAGGGTTCGCCACAAATCAGAACTACTCCGCCTGACCAATTATGGCCATGGGCAGTGATGTGTGTGTGTGTGTGTGTAAGTGTGTGAGTATGCATGCGCATGCACAGAGTGACACAAACAGGAAATATCAATATCCATCAGCAGCTTGGCCATGGCCAAACAAACAGGTGGCGATGGGAGGCACCACTCAGACACAGCCGCCTCCCAGAAGATCTGACACATCCTTCCTTCTGAAGTCCCTGCCCAGGGGTGCCCGGCACCACCACTCCTTCCTCACCATTGTATTTTTCAGATTCTAAAGCAGAATCCTGCAATGGAAGCTGGAGGTCACATCTGGGAAGGGGAGCAGGGTGTTAGCTGGATAGAAGAACCCTGAGAGTCCCCTGAAGGTTTAAGTGTCAGTGTCCTGGGTTTTGGGGCTCCCAGAAGATGCAGATGAGCAGTAGAGGAAGCCACTGGCCTCCCTGTAAACTTCCCTTGCACCTAACTTTGACCCCATTTCCTTTTCTGCTGGTGTCTGGTGTCCCTGCACCACACAAAGAATAAGCTGCCTTACCCGGGCTTCTGGAACACTCTTAGGGCAATTAATTCCCTCACTATGCCTGTCCCTAGCTTCTTTCTTCCTGTAGTCATCCCAGTAAGCCCTGACTTTTCACCCATTCCCCCTCTCTCCAAGATAAAGTAGTCCTTTTCCATGGGTTCCGCATGGCTCAAAGGCATCTCTGTTCAGTCTGGTGCTGGTCTCTGCAGACTTGGCTGGGAAGAGCAAGGGTGAGTTCTGGTCCCTGGACAGTGAAAGGGAATGAGGCTGGGGCAGTGGGTACCCTCACTTCACCTGCTTTCTCCCACGCATTTTCTTCGAATGACGCTCTGCAGTCCATGTAAGTCCCTACTTCTACATTGACATAAAAATCACGTTATTTCTTTTTATTTTCACCCATTCGCCTAACATTAATGATACACGTAGTCCATGTTCAGAACTTCCAATGGTGAGTCCACACTGATACCTGGGAACTAAATGATTATGGAGAAAAGCAACAACAAACAATTCAAGCACTTCCCATAGGAACCTAAGGCCACAACCACAGTGGTAAGAGGCATATAGGCTCCTCACCTAAAGTGGCAGAGCAGGGAAAGTCCTGAGAACACTGACTATTTCTTGAAAAATCCAGACCCACACATTCACCCCCTCCCAAGAATGAAGCTCTCATGATTCTTCCTCCCAGATGGAGAGGTCATTGTGGGGTCACTAGACTTTCCTAAATGGCAGAGAAAAATGGTTGCACTTGTTTTCTTTCTCCCCTATGCTTGTATTTGGACATATACAAGGGTCAAAGGTTTGAAAACAAACTCCACAACATGAAACACAGAGATGGCTGAACGGAGGTCATCTTCCACAGAACGGGCTCTGGTGGCTTCTTTATTGGCAATCACTGCGTGGGAGCAGAGACTCCAGAGGCAGGTATGCCAAATTAGAGAAACCAAGAAAGCAAATGATTTTGCTCGGGAAATAAGATGGCGGGACATCCTAAGGATAGGAAGAATGGTCCCAGAGCCAAGATTATAGGGGCGAGGCACTGAGATGGAGAAGCAGGGGCCAGGTGCTGGTGACCAGCAAGGGAGAAAAAAGGAGAAATAGAAAAAGGGCTTGTGGGTGGTGGGACAGGTCTGTGTTTCTCCACAAAACTTATAAAATCTTTGGTGTGATCTGTATTTCACAAATACCTTGGGGAGTAGACTGCCGAAGAGTTGGGTCTGCCTGAAGGTTGGCTGAGGAAAAGCAATTTTCCCTCAGCTCAATCCCTGGACATATTACCTCAGGATTTGGAGGCTTTCTACCCTTTTCCCCACAAATCCAATCACTTATTTCCACAGTAGATGTCTGGCCTCTGTTTGAACATGACATGACCCCTTCCTTGAAGCAGTAGTTCCTATGCCAAGGAAATTGTTTTGCCACATGGAGAGTAACTGTCTATAATATCTATTCCCTGAGCTATAGTCATCCCTTGGAAGTTACATAGATAAGATCAGCTCCTTCTCACATGAAAGCCAACAGTATATGAAGACAATCTTCTTCAGATCGCTATCTTCATGAATTTATTCATTCCCTCTTAATGATGCTTAATGCCAGCCTATTCTCTGATATACAATAGTTGGGTCATGGCAAGACAGCCAACCATAAAGAAAGTGAGCCTTGCCCTACTCAGAGAGTGAGTATATGAAAAAAATTCAAAATGGAAGTTAGAAACTGGGAGAAGGCTCAGACTTCTAGGCACTTTATAAATCTACCAGAAGGAAAATTGTCAAATTTTATGAGTGTGCTATTTACTGTACAATGTTCAGTTTCTTTCAGAATCTGGAATTATGAACAAGGGGTATCCAGTGGGTTGGAATAAGTAACACCAAGCTGACAGAGAGAAACCCATGGCTAGTAAGAGACAATTCCTTGTATCTAAAAGAAACTTGATCTCTTGCTCTAACAACCCCAAGGGGGTTGGACAAAAGAGAATTAATCACCCTGTTGTCTGACCAAGTTATCAAGGTGTGACATCTCCAAGGTCTGTGGCCCTGCTTCCCTGGCGCCTCAGAGCTTCAGGTTTCAATAGAAGCATCTCCATGAAGCAGAGCTTAGGGGTTTCCCACAGTGGAGACTCTGGATTCTGACTGGAGTCACTCTCAGGTCTACCTCAGCATTTGCGGCACATGTTTCTTGGCCTTCCAGGATGAGAGCTGAAAGTCAACAAAATGAGCCGTTTGCTAAACTTGGACAAAGTGCCTCAAGTCCCCCTCAAATGCCCCATTGGCTGTGCTCCAAGCACACTCAGTCTTCATCCTCATGGACACGGCACTGGACAATGTCAGAAGCAGAAATTCCAAGCATGCTCCAATCTGGACAAGATAGAGACAACATTGCCCAAGGATTCTGGATCATCTGGACCATTGCCTACAATTTCTGCTGCCCTTTGGAGTCTTAGAAGATCAAATACAGGACACTAAGATCCTCAGATATTTCTGCTTCCGTTAGTTGTCAGCACTGTATCAGTCTGGTTCCATGAACAGTTTAGAGAGTAGCTCATCTTTCTTCAACCTCCTTCCTAAGCTATCATAAACAGGACAGTATCTGTTCTACACTGGCACAAAACACAGGGTAAGAGGAAGCAACAACTTCGGAAAACAGCTTGGCAGAATCTTGCAACGAGAAACAGAATTTTAACCCATCAATTATGCTTCTAGATATGTACCCAAGAGAATGAAAACATATGTCCACATTAAAAAAAACCTTGTAAATGAATGTTAATAGGAGCATTATTCCATCATCTGATGTATGGATAAAAATATGTGATACATGTGTCCAAATGATAGAATATTAGTCATCAATAAAAAGTACTGAACCTGGATAAACCTTTAAAGTGTTATGCTCAGGGGCTGGAGAGATACATCATGTAGGGTATGCAGCCAAACATGAGTTTAATCCCTGACATCCCATATGGTCCCCTGAACCCTGCCAGCAATGATTCCTGAGCACAGAGCCTGGAATAAGTCCTTAGCAATGCCAGGAGTGCCCCACCTTTAAAAAAACACTGTATCTAGAAAGAGTCAGACTTAAAGGTCATGTAATATTATGTCATTTAATTTATATAAAGTCTCCAAAATGGACAAATATAAAAGAAAGTAGATAACTGGCTGGCTATGCCTAGGGGGAGAAATTGGGGGTGGGAATGAAGCAAGTGCTAATGGATACAAGTTGTCTAAAACTGGTTGGCGGTAATGATTGCACAACTCTTTACACTAAAGTCATTTATATCATTTAAATAGGTTCACTTGATAGAGTAAAAATGTCATATCCAGAAGAAAAAAGGGAAGGATGAATGACATGTTGTGAGCCAAAACATTGCTCTTCTCAGCTACCGGTCAGTCCCTGTGTGCATGTACTCCAGAGACGCGCATGCAAGGAGGAGAAGCACATGGGTGTGAACATTCTGGACAGCCTCTGTGTGGTGTCCCCTCTCCTGCACTGACTCCGGCCATGTGGTCTGCTTTGCTGGAATAACCGTTAGCAAGCATGACTCACACTCACCCACAGGGGCTGGCCCTTTGGGAATCTTCTCACTGGGGTCCTGGCAATGTGAAGAAGAGGCCCAGAAACACTCAAGAAACACAAGAGAAGAGGGAAAGGCTTGGAGAGATAGTACAGGGCTCTTGTACTATCTCTTGTCTTGGGGAGGGCTCTTGTCTTGCATGCAGCTGACCTGGGTTCAACCCCTGGCACCCCATACAGTCCCCTGAGCACAGGCAGGTGTAATTCTGAGTACATAGGAGTAACTGCTGAGTATCACCCACTATAGCACCTCCCCAGCCCACCCACAAAGTGGCAGGGGGCAGGAAAGAAGGAAAGCAGGAATGCTGCAGCCAGTCCAAATCCCTCTGGTCACAGCAGTGAGGTGGAAGTCCCGCATGGCTTAAAGATGCCATCCTGTCCTGGCACAGGAGCGAGAAACCACCCAGCTATGCAGAACTGCACCTGAAGACTCATGACAAATAAAACACCATTGCTGTTGAAGCCGTGATGTTTTGCCATTAAGTGGTTTGTTGTGCAATAAATACCCGGAGCAGCCTGACACCCTCCACCTTCATCGCTCATGGGTTTAAAGACAGACTTCACTCCAATACCTGTGAATTCTAAGATAAATCGAAGGAGAAATAGCGTCTTAATGTGTGGTTAACATGCCATTTGTCACACCATTGTTTGGTGCAATTTAACACAATATTTATCTGATTGGTGTATCAGTTACTTCCACATCACTGAGAATTGACTGTACCGGGATTCTGCACCTGGCAAATGAGAAGATTGATTGTGGTTATTATACTAATGGCTGGAAAAATGAATTTTATCAGGAAAGTTGTTCGGAGGTCTCACTGACAGGCCTTGTGTGTTCACTCATGGAACACTATCCCACATCCTGAGTGCCCAGCCTGGGGAATCTGGGACCCAGACGCTGGCAAGACACCCTGCAGTGACAGATAAAGTGCCATCATGAGAGAGGAACAGGGTTTCCCAACCCTTTCCTTTGGGTCTTAACTGCTTTTGCTGCTGACTAGACCATAAGGAAAGCAAAGCATTTTGGAAATGTGGGAATGTACCTATCTCTACTAATGGGTGCATCGACCTCAGAAGACACCCGGGAGCAAACCTCACACAACATCTGACAATCCTGATGGCTCCGAGGCATCTGTTTGTGGGTCTGTAACTGCTGTCATGCTTCTGTTCTGAAAATATTCACAGCACACATATCTTCTTGTGTAGTGAAGCATTTCTGACAATCAAGCCTATGCCAAATAAAGGGCTTTGTTTTGAGTCTGAAGGGCTGGGAGTTAAATGTATATTTTAGAAGACAAACTTGGAGGTGAGGGGCCCTCCACATTTTCTGTTTCAGTGGTAGGCTCACATCCCCATCCAGTTAATGCCTCCATTTTGATCAGTCATAAAATGGTCCAACGCTCATCCCTCCACCAGTGTACATTTCCCACCACCAATGCCCGCAATATCCAGCTGGCCAACACCCCCTCCCAGCCTATCTCTTTATGGCAGGACCTTCTCTCTCTCTCTCTCTCTCTCTCTCTCTCTCTCTCTCTCTCTCTCTTTCTCTCTTTCTCTCATGGTTTGCAACAGATACTGAGAGGCCATCTTGTTTGTTCCCTTACCCACTTCCAGCACACATCTCTCATCCAGAGCGACCCCTTCCAACTATCATTCTCAATGTGTTCCCTTCTCTGTCCCAACTCTCCCCCAGCACTTGAGTCTCTGAGAACTGCCTCCTTTTCCTGCTTTCTCCCACCACAGTCTCTACCTGCATGACCCCGGTCACTTTCCTGCTTACAGTGTGGTCAGAGGCTCAATCTGCAACGGTGGGTCTCCTCTCCACACCCCATTTCTCTATGGTCTCATTCCACTCACTGAGACCTTCCCAGACCTTTACCTCAGAAGAGAGAAAATGAGATTTTCTGGATGGTGTTTAGCAAGGGGCCGAGCCCCAGTAACACAGCAGTAATGAAATCCACCTTCCGAGTCTTTAATTGCTTCTAGTAGCACTTCAGTTACAATCAATGTTCGTCTGTCCCTGCTGCAATTTTCTTGTTTTGAAAAAATAATAGTGTGACACATGCTTCCATTAGGCGGCAGAGGACTGGCCACACTCCTTAGCACTCAGTGGTTCATCCCCACCTGAAAATATTCAGCAGGCAGTGATAAACAAAATGGAAGGGACATAAAAGCTGAGAGGGAGTCTCTGTAATTGAGCTGCATAATGAGGCAACAGAAGAAGAACTTCTATTAATAATGGCACAGTAATTGGAGGTCACCCAAAGAGAGCCCCGGTACGCTCAACATTCACATTAACTTTGCACAAAAGCTATTGTAGATCTTTCTAAAGGACTAATGTGAGTAATAGTGAGGCAGTTTATCAGATTTAACTGGTACCAGCAGAATGTTCTACTACCCCAGGGAGGGGTGGGGGACTGGGCTAACTTAAAGCATGACAGTGAAAGAGAATTTTTTTTTCACTAGAGCCAGGGGCCATTAATGTAAAGTACAAAGGCTGGCACCCCCAAACAAAACTAATCAACTCAAAACCATCTTCAGGCATTTTAGTAGGTGTCGGTGGTGACCGCCTCGGGAATGGAGAGTTCCACTTAGCGCACTTGCCAACAATAGCACTGACAGGCCTGGGGGGAAGGTGGGACTCAGGGGGCCAGTGAGAGAGTGTGTCCACAGTACAGGGGGTGCAGAGGCTCGCCCAGCCCATTGTTGAAACAACCCCACCCCCACCTCCTCCTTTCGATTGCTCCTCCCACCCTTAGCTGGATTAAGAGAAACCATTATTGTTTGGTGACTCATATTACACTGTCATCAAGACTCATACGTGGGATAAAAACATAGCATGGGGAATTACAAACACAGCATGGGGAATTACAAAAAGGCAAAGCCTAAGAACTGGCCTACAGGACTGAGCTGTGGGAGAAGGGCAGGGAGCAGGAAGTAAAACTCTGCTGTGTTGGACCATTGTATGCCTGAGACCCTATCATTAGCAGTATTATAAGTCACGGTAGCTATTATTTTTATTTTAAAATAAGTGAAGGGGTAGCATTCTTCTCACTTGTGGGGGTCGAATTCAAAGATGTCTCATAATTAATAGCACTATACATTTTGACTTTATGATAAAAATTCTAATACCTAACAGAAAAGGTTTGTCATAAAAGAAAAAATGCCCATTCCATTTTGTGAATGGCTCCTTATAGCATCCAAATAATTCTTAGGTTTACTAAATTAAAGTGGCATCAGAACTGATATCCATTACAAAAACTGTATTGTTGATCCATGCACCCAGGTGAAAGCAAATTTTGCGCAGCTCATGAGGAGGCAAGACCGACATCTCTAGGCCATGTCTGAGGGTTCCTTTAAGCAGCCAGAACAAGAAGGACCTTTTGACAATGGACTTGGCAATAGATGGAAATCTGCACACTGCAGGTCTTTGCCCGGGTTCTGCTGCTGTCTCCCATTTCCTCCCTCACCTGCTTTACATTTATAAACCCGTAAGTAAGACAGACTGAGGATTCTTGGCTATTGTCCTCCTACGAAACATTCATTCAACACTAGTCACATACCCTAGAGACTCATTTCCGGAACTCTGTTGGCACTGTGTGCCCTTGGTATATGCCACAGCTGTAACATGGGGGTCGTAGACAAAAATTCTGAAACAAATAAAATGCAATGTCTTTATTTCTACTACATTAATCCAGAAGAAAGGGGCACCTCTAAATCTGACGCTATGCCTGTGTTCCTCCCACCCACCCCTCTCAAAATGTGTGTTCAGTTGAGACCTGTGAATGGGTCTTGATTTGGAAATTGGGTCTTTACAAGGACAATTAAGCTCAAATGAGGCCATTCTGGATGAGAGTAGGCTTTAAACCCAATGGCAGCAGTGTCCTTATGAGGAGGGGACACTGGGTTACAGACACAAACCAACATGGATAAAGGCCACAGGAAAACAGAGGCAGAGACAGGAAGGGTGAGCCGAGCCCTGAGGGACACCCAGGGTTACCCAAAAGCAGGAGCAAAGAGCCGACTCTTCCCTCCAGGCTAGCAGGAGGGCTGCCCTGTGACATCTTGATTTGGAATTTCTCAATCTCCTCCAGAAATTGTAGGAGAATCAATTTCTATTACAGGTAGCCACCCAATGTGTGGCATTTCATTACAGCAGCCTGAGAAGATTAAGACGGGACCAAGGACCTTCAGAGGAAGGGCATTAGTGCCTCCTCTGGTCCTCTAGGCCAACCCTCTGGGAATCCAATGACACATAAGACAGACTGAAAACTGGACAACCCTAATACCAACCTATCAAAACTTTCGGCAAATGGTCTCAAAGAAAAACACTAATGGTCCACATCTTTTTACAAAGTAAACTACTTAGGTATGGGGGGGCTCTTTGGATTTTGGGGGCCAAAGACTCACAAGACTCACAGGTTTCTTCTGGCTCTGCACTCAGGAATTACTCCTGGCACTGCTAAGGGGACCATGTTGGATGCTGGGGACTGACCCCAGGTCACCACAAAGCCCTGCCCACTGTACTATCTCTCCAGCCCCTCAGGCATTTGGCTTTTAACAAAACTATTAACAAAAACTTCCTTGCAGGGCCAGGGATATGACTTAATGGGAATGTGCATGCTCTGGGTGCAATCCAGCACCACAAAACATACAACTTCCCCGCAGCCAGGCAGGGAGATTTCTTAGCCCTGGCACTTGGACAACCCGCCTGCTACATCCTAGCTCCTTACATTGTGGACATGGTCCCCTCTGGTGTTGTCTGGCTGAACACAGGGGTTGCAAAACACTTGGCAATAGTAGGTTTCTGAACATACAGTGATCAAATATTAATTCAGTCAGCTGTGTAAAACATGGGAGATGTTTCTGGCAACACTCCCCAGCGCTGCACTTCTCGAGTGAAAATGGATGGAGAGTGGGGAAAGTTCAGGAAGCTCTGGGCTGTGGGACTGTCCTGGGTGGGGTGGCAGTCAAGAGCAGCTCTGCCATCTTGCTCAGGCCATTTTGGTCAGGCCCTGAACCAATGGTCTCCATTAGGCTCATGCCTCTTGCAGTGCTGTGGGCAAGTAGGTCCCAACAAGGCCCAGGAAGTTCAGGGAGCTGTGTACAGTGCCTGGAGCCAAGTGCAATGTTGTCAAGCAGTGGCCAAGGGAGCTGCCTGATGGGATGGACGCTTCTGAAAGCGGGCATGGGCAGTGAAAGACCTGATTAGGATCCCAGTCATGATGGTGATGCGCTGTTCCCCTCACGATCAAGCACGTGCCACATTCCCCAAACTCTTTCTGGTGAAAAGAGTTCTGTCCTCTCACAAATTCCTAATGAGCCAAAGATCTTGGGAAACTGTAACAAAAGCGTAGGCATGATCAGGACCTGGAAAGATCTATGGGTGTGAAGGAATAGGCCACACTGGTAAAAGTTATAGATTTTTGCCCTTATAACTTCATCAGAAGGGAGAGAAACTTAAGTCATCCAGAGTGATTTACCAAACACTCAGGTGTCGAGTTTGGAGATCACTTCCCTGATTTCTCCCTGAACACCACACTAGCCCCAGGCTTCCCAACTGAAACCTAAAAGCGTCACACCCTCCTTCCCTGACAGCCACGGCTGATCACAAGCCAAATAGACCCGTTCATCTGTTTGATCACTTTATCACTTGACATCCCATTATTCGCCGATTTGCTTGAGCAGACACCAGTAACATTTCCATTTGATCCTATCACATGCCAGTGTAGCCCAATGGCATCTGCTTGCCAGGAATATGAAGAACCTCAAACTGGTCAGACGAAGAAGTCTGACCATCTTGTAGGTGGTGGCCATGTGATCTTTTGACGTCCCACGGGATCCAAACGGTCACGGCTCTAGTCCAGCAGTTGTCTCCAAATTGCATTATATGTCCAGTCCATCTGACTTTCGATGCCTTGGCAAATGAGACAGCATCCCTGACTCTGGGTCATTGACAGAGGTCGGAACTCTGGATTCCTTCTCTCACTTGAGTGAGGCGTGATGTTCCAAGCATAGCTCTTTTGATTCCCCTTGGTCGAACTAGGCTGCCAAAATGAAGGACTAAAATGACTGTCTGTACTTTCAATGCACGTATGCTGGCATCAGAAGCCATATATCGAGGACCTGATGGTGCAAGCACGAAAGATCAAGTACAACATCATTGGTCTGACTGAGACAAGAAGGCATCAATTGCATCACGCCATTTTTGACACAGAGAAGAACTGTTCCTCGGAACATGTGACAAAAAAGAGGTCTGGTGGTGTTGTGTGTCCTTGTCAACATAAACCTGGCCATGAGCACTGATTCATTTGAGTGCCTAACAAACCCGATAGAACGATTACACTTGAAGAGATGTGGCTCACTGCCAACAGGTTCTATCTTCATTAGCTACACACCAACATCCATATACAAGGAAAAAAAATTGAGAAATTCTACATGGAACTGGAGGAGCTCTATAAAGAAGATCACACCTTCTATAGATCATATTTAGTGATTTTAGTGCCAAGATAGAACCGAGAAGATTGGCCAAAGAACTCCACATCAGGACCCATGGTCTAGAATGGAACAAATGGTGAGAGACTATTTGAGTTAATCATGTCCATTAAGACCATTCATGGGAATTCACAGTTCCAGAAGGCTGAATCAAAACATTGGACATGGGAATCTCCTGGTGGACAGTTCCACAATGAAATTGACCACATCATATTTAATTGACCGACAGTTTTGCCTGACTGATGTTGCTGTCGTCCCAAAATTCCAAACAGGATTGGACCACGGTCTCCATGCAAAATTCTACTTCCCGCAATGGGTAGAAAAGGCTGCAAAGTTTAAGAGAACTCCCCAGAATGACTACCAACTGGGAGCTCTTTGGCACCATTGTGGCAACATGGGAAGATACCATCATTGATGACATCCATGAAGAATACAACCAACTGGATCAGCACCTTGATGATTGTGCGAAGAATGCCAAGAGAGAGAAAGTCACAAAAGGACATCTGTCTTCAAAAAACTCTCGAACTCATTTGCCACCATAGCAAGGCGAAGCCTCAGGTGACCATATGCCAACATCCAAGCTCACAAAGCAGTGCAGAGAAGTGATAAAAGAAGACCTCAAAGAGAGAAGAGCAGCAATACTGGCTGATGCAGCAGAAGCCAGGAAAAGCATTTGCAATGCTCACCTGTCTTTCACCAACTACAAGACCAAGATGACTGCCCTCCAACGTCCTAATGGATCTATCACATCTTCCAGAAAGGCAATGGAGAAGATTATCCATGACTTCTACTCAGATCTCTTTGATAGTCACGTCCACCTGACCATATACCAAATTCAGCAGGATGGATATGTCATTCTCAACATTCTCCCTTCTGAAATCCAACATGCCATTTCATTGGTAAAGAAGCAAACAGCACCTGGCCCAGACAAAGTCAGACCTGAACACCTGAAGAATCTGCCATCAGTACTCATCAATACACTGGTTCGGCTCTTCACATGCTACCTGTCTGAACACAAGGTGCTCTCCCAATGGAAAACCAGCAGGACAGTTCTACTGTTTAAGAAGGGAGACAGCCATGACATTGGCAACTATCGCCCGATCTGTCTGTTTCCCTTCTCTACAAACTGTTCACTCAAGTCATCCTGAACAGGATTGGCAGAACATTACATGAAGGACAGCCATATAAAGCAAGCTGGCTTCTGAAAAGGATTCAGCACAATCAACCACATCCACACCGTAACCAAGCTCATTGAGGTTTCTAGAGAGTTCATGATGCCACTCTGTCAAATGTTCATTGATTTAAAGAAAGCCTTTGGTTCTGTTGAGACAGAATTGGTCAGCGAAGCCCTAGCCAAAAAGGGCATTCAACCCTAATACATCAAGATCCTTCGTGAGCTGTGTTAAGGATTACCACCAGGATCTCACCATTCTACAAGGAAATGATCATTGATGTCAAAAGAGGGGTTCAGCAGGGTGATACCATTTCACCAAAACTCTTCAGCGCCACCCTCAAGAACACCATGCAACAATTAGAATGAGAAGGAATGGGAGTGAAGATAGACGGTCAGCGACTAAACCACCTCCCGCTTCGCTGATGACATTTTCTAATAACATCAAACATTAGCCAAGCTGCACAAATGCTGGTTGACTTCAACCGAGAATGTGGAAAGATAGGTCTACAGCTGAATCTCAACAAAACAATGTTCATGGAAAACGAACTAGTTCCAGATGCCCCATTCACTCTCAATGGAATAAACATCTCTGAATGCAGCAGTTATGTGTACCTAGGTCGATAATTCAACATGATGAATGACCTAAAACCTGAGCTGCGCAGGGAGGAAGAGAGTGGTGTGGAACACTTTCAAGAGCATCAAAGAAATAGCTAAAATGACAAAGAACCTCCGGCTCTGGGCACATCTCTTCGACTCCACCGTTCTCCCTGCAGTAACATATGCCTCAGAGACCTGGGCCCTACAAAAGCAGAATGAGAAAGCTATTCGGGTCTCCCAAAGAGGAATCATTAATTTGTTAAATTGGGTAAATTCAGAACCTGACTCCACATTTCAAGCAGGGTCTCCTTGGAGGAGAGCTGTTCTCTGTTTGGTATAGAGTGGGTGGGGGCATATGACCCCCACACAGCTCCCTGTGGTAGTGACATGCCCCGGAGTGCTCTCCCTTGCCGAGTCACCTTGCCTTTAGGGTGTCCAAGAAACAGAATCTTTAACCATGCTTAATTGCAACTTGAATTCATTGAAATTTAAGTAGTTACATGAAATTTGTGGCTACCCTAGAAGGCATTTCAGGTCTAGAAGCATTTTTTCAATCTGACACAAAGACAAATACAGAGAACCTCTCAGATACTGTGTGTATACATACACACACACACACACACACACACACACACACACACACACACACACACACCTATCTCCCAAGGATGGACATTAATTCCCCCATTGGAGGAAATGAGAAAACAAAATATTACATAACTATTTCATAATTTGTAAGGCCACAATGAAATTAATAGCCTACTTCCCAATGCTGATTGGGGCTCAGTTGATTTCCATGGCTCAAATCTCCAAATCCCTTTTAAACTATACCCCTTCGGCCACTGAGAACTAAACATGGGCCTTTTACTAAGCCTCCTCCCACTCCCTAATGGCTGTTCCTTTAGCTGCATAAAGATCCTGTGGATGCTTTGAAATAATCATTTACAGGCTTCTACTACATGATTAAATAAGGTACCATTCTTTTCGGGAGGGAGGGAGGAACTAGGAGGGAGGAAGTTGCTCTTTAGTCACTGTTATTCCATCAGCAGTTCCCTGGGCTTTGTCACCAGCCTGTCTCTCTCTCTCTTTCTCTCTCTCTATTG
Source organism: Cryptotis parvus (assembly GCA_021461705.1). Taxonomy (NCBI): domain Eukaryota; kingdom Metazoa; phylum Chordata; class Mammalia; order Eulipotyphla; family Soricidae; genus Cryptotis; species Cryptotis parvus. The sequence continues at coordinate 151,348 of JAJIBD010003015.1, forward strand.
TTTTCTGCTAGAACTTCCCCGGGGGGCGTGCAGTTTCCTGCCTCTGCTTCTTAGACACCGGTGATCTTGTGTAAGTTCTCTGAGCCTTTATAACCCGTGAGTTCTGTGAATTCTCTGTATCTGTGTGGGGTAAGTGGGTTTAGGAACATGAGATGTCTGGTACTATTATCACCTGCCTCTCCTACTTTACTAAGCCAGAAATCAGCATCCTGACTTGCAACCATTGAAAAAGCTAGAAGATGTCTTACACAAAATACCTGTTGGAAGCAGTAGACTGTGGCGGTCCAATAAGGACTTGGCTCTGCAAGGCTGGCTATGGGAGGAATCTGCTCGGAGGAATTTGCAGCTCCATAAATGACTGAAGTTTTCCCTGCTAACAAGCCAGCTGTCACCAATGGTCTGGAAGAGCTGTGTGCCTGTCGTGGTGATGAAGCATGACGACATGGGCTTGTGCTCCGGCCCCACTCATTGCAGCCAGTCATAGAGATGATTCTTCCATTTGTGTCTTGACACAGTAGAGTCCCTGCTCCTGAAACCAACACAGGGCTTGTTTCTCTGGCCTGAGCTATGGCTGCCTGTGTTCACCCAGGGACCTTCCAAGAGTTTCTCATCCCAGGCAGCTTTTGCAGAGTCCTGTTGGATCAATAATGAAACCACTATCTGGTCACTCTGGCTGTGCACAAAAATGGAGTTTGATTTTCAGAGACACCCACACTGAGGACGGGTCCCAAGGTCAGGACTGTGGCCTGGTCCAGGCCACCTTAGTCCTTACTTGGCAGCCAGGGATTCACTCTGCCTCATTTGCAGCTTGTGGTGATGGTGGGAAACTCCTTGCTTCTTGCTTGTGAACGGGACGATGGAGCCTCAGGACGGACATCAATGTTGCACCCAGGGTGTTCCTTTGGCCTCCCTCCTTGTCGCCCTCCCTGTCCCTGCATCTCTAACCCATCAGAGTATTCGTGTTTTAAAAAAACACATATAGGGGCCAGGAGTGATAGGACAGAGGGCAGAGTGTTTGCCTTGCACATGGTCAACTAGAGTTCAATCCCTGGTAATCCATATGGTCCCCTGAGCACCACCAAGAGTAATTCCTGAGTGCTGAGCTAGAGTAACCCCTGAGTGTTGCTTGGGTATGACCCAAAAAAGCCAAACAATAAAAATTTTTTAAAAAATCAAAAACACACTTAATCGCATTTCCAGTGCCAGCAAAACCTAAGTAATTGCCTGACTACCCTTTTCCTTCCCAATCCCTATTAATTTGTTCACAAAACAGTTTGAGTTTACTAAATGCTAGATTCTATATGAGACCAGGGAGTACAAAGAGGGAAGTGGACATAGAAACATCTTTGCAGCAAGTGTTCCAACAGGCTGACATGTCAGTGTTGGGGTGAATGCCAGAACTTGGGGGGTCTCCAGCTCCCAGGTGCTCTCCTAGCTCTCTGGCACGGTCCTGTGATAACCTGGCTGGTTCCTGCTTATCCTCCTGCACTGCCCAATGAAGGCTTTGGTCTGTGCCTCTCTCTTCTCTCCTCTGAACTACCCTGGTGCCTCCAGAAGGACTTTGCAAAACGTCTCTTTCCCCCAACTCTCATTTATGACTTGGGCCCTGGAAATGTACTTCTTAAATCTTGACAGTTTTCCAAGCCCCAGATGCTGCTTCTTGCCATCTCCTCTCTGAAGTCTGAAGCATGCTCCTGCTGACAGGCTCCCTGGCTGCACTCTTACCTCCTCCGCCCTCTTTCCAATGGGGCTCAGCCACTACTTGACTCCCCAGCCCGCGTCTCATCCATCTGCCGGGTCTTTCATTTCTGGCTTTGAGGCTTGTCCATCCCTGCTACCACGCCAGTCTCCTGCTTCCCTTTGTCTGCCAGAACCAGGCCCTCTGCTTCCACACGCTCCTGCCCATTCAGCTCTCAGGAGGCGGTCAGTCTTGTCCACCCAAGTTCTAGATATATCATATGGATATTGGGCTATGCTCCCAGCAGTGGCTCCCTTGGAGACAGGCCATGGCCTGGTTCCTGCCAGTTTTCCCATCTTATCCCTCTTCTCCCACTTCCCAGCACCTTGAATGAATCAGGGGCTCTTGCTTCGAGTCTAAGAGTCCTCTTGGGAAATCTGCAGGATGTCCTCTCTCACCTTGGAGTTCAGCTTGAAGCTCTAGGCCTGGGTAAGTCTCCCCGTCCCCACCCTCTACATTAGCAGCCCTAGTCCTGCTCTCTGGACTCTGCCTTGTTTCCTTAAGACCATTCCTATGTGACAGCAGAAGACTAGCAGTGCTTGGGTTCCAAGTCGATTCTGACCAGGGTGTGCAGACAGGGACACGTTAATAAAAAGTTCTTTGTTTTCCATTGGGAGCAAAAGTTTCCCAAGTGGGCAGGTTCCATTTGGAACCTTTGGACAGAGTCTTTGTTTTCCATTGGGAACAAAAAGTCTGCCAAGTGGGCAGGTTCCATTTGGAACCTTTGGACAGACGTCCTGCCTATAGCGTCATAGTCAGCTCGCAGATCCCCAGGTCTCCCCTTCCATTCCTTGTTCCTTCCGGTATATCCCATAGCTGGGAGGCCCTGGGTGGAAATGGGAAGAAAGGGTGGGGGGTTTACAGGTACTTACAAGCTGATGACTCATCATAGGATATACACAGGCAAAAAGTACTATCATGAGAAAGCTCTCTGTGTGTGTGCCCTTGACTCAGGTGTTGTGAGCTGGGGTGGGGGTAGGGGGCAGAGAGGACACAGGTGCAGACCCAGGAGTGTGGAGAGAGGAAAGAGTAGAGCCCCAGCTCAGAAAAGGATCAGTTGAAGTGAACTACAGAAATCCCCAAACTGCAAACCAACAACAAATGCCTGGTCGCAGGGGGAAGCAGTCTCGGGGACAGGGGACCTGCCATCTCCGGACACCATCCCACAGCCCGCCATCTGGCAGGGATCTGTGTGAGTGTTTCCTGGGTCTCCTCACCCCTATCCCCAGAGATACCTGTCAGGAAATCTGTGAACTTTGGGGTCCACACTTAGCAGTTCTAAGGGGACAATACAAAGCCCCATCTCCTGGCGCCATCTCCTGACCTTACTTCTTGGTCCCAGACATGATTCTATTACAGGTTCCAACTGTTGAGGAAAATGGTAAGCAGACCTGCCCCCTCTACATTTCCTAAACAACATCTGGACTTGCCTGGATGCTGTTGTGGGGATTTACTTCCAGGTTAGGGACTCCCCCCAATACTGCAAAGCAGAGGGATGGGGGCAGAAGTCCCACTCTGGCCTGGTGATGACTCCACTTTGCTTTCCTGACACCAAGAAGACCCCTACTTCCAAGACTGTGCAGTGCAAAAAGTGCCATTTCAGCCAATTCACCCAGCACCCCCTGCTCCCTGGAGAGGTCCCTCACAGCCTCATTGCAGGTACACTCCTTAAAGCATTTCCTTTCTGGGACCAGAGCAAAAGCAAAGCAGGCAGGGCATTTGCCTTACACGAAGCCAACCCAGATTCGATCCCTGGCATCTCACATGATTCCCTGACCACTTCCAGGGAGTAACTAACCCTGAGCATTGCATAGTGTGACCACAAAAAAGAAAAAAAATGCATTTCCTTTCTGCTTGGTGCTGTTACAGGGGTGTTACACCAACGTGGTACTTTGTCTGCTGCGACCTTGAGATAGTTTTTTTAAAGAGAAAAAGCAAGAACGTTGTATCTGGGTAAGATGTGATTACATCACTCCCCATGGGTGACACTTGGGGCTCAGCGAGCCTCTGTTGTCTGTATTAATTTTCTTAATACCGTAATTGCTGCCAACTGAAGTGTATTCTCCATCACCAACACTTTCCTTGTGGATAATCTGCACCTAAGCCAGCCTTTAAAGTCCTCTCTGCTATTGTCGCCTCCTCTACTCAATGAATTCCTTTGTCTAACATCCCCCAGTACTATCAACATTTCCCAAATGCAGCCGCCAGCCTGGGGTTGTAGGGAGGACACAGTCTCATTCCCTTCACATTGCACTTTAGTTTCGACTCTAGCTCTGCCAGTCCTGTCCTATCTCCTTTTGGCTGTTGTTAAAATCATGTATCTACCAAATTTAAAAGAAAAAAAATAGAAAAGAAATAGAAAAGAAAAAAGAAAAGAAAGTCTGATAAAGAGGGAAGCCTTTCCTTATCTGGCTGACCACTTGTCTAGGGGCCATCAGCTCTCCAGGAAGGAGTAAAGGGAAAAGGGGGTATGTGAGAACCCCTTTGGCTCCACACCCCTTTGGCTCCACACCCCCAAGTTGATTGCTCACAGGGTCAACTTTGGATTTTTTGTAAAACTGTTTTTCAAATATTAATACAAAAAATTTTTTAATTAAAAAATGCTTTCATGTCTGTGCTCTGGATCTCTACTTTAGTTTCCACCTGCACCCAGAGCCCCGGCATCAATCAGCAGGTGGAATATTCTCCCTCAGCTGTGGTCCCCCTCCCGGAGTCCAAAGCAGGGACAGAATCATATGCCAGGGAGTCTCCAGCTTTCTCCAATGGCACCATGAGAGGCCCAAAAAAAATCTGTAATCAATTCATTCTAATGCTTTTTTCTGTTGCCTTTATTGAAAAAAGAAAACTTTAACCTCCACCTCTTTGCTCCTTCTGGAGAACAGAGAGTGATGGGAATTCTGAAATCAGGAACTAAGGGACGCACTGCCAGAACTCAAGCTGTGGCCAGCACAGCAGTCCTCACCTGTCACAAGTGGGTGTCTGTGTGAAAACAGATCACAGCCAGGGGGCCCCAACACATGCAGGCTCACTCATGTGACAACCCTGTGGAGGTGGCTATGCACACTTGCTCTCAGCAGCACAGACCCCACATCCTTTCCTCTTTCTAGGGAGTCCTATCTGCTTCGTGGAATCCGGAAAAGATCCCAGAATACTCACTGGAGTTTCAGCCCCCATGTTTCACTTTAGACAAGAAGCTGAAGGAAGGAAAAAGGCTCAAGGCAGACCCAAGATTGCTGTATATTCCATCTGTAAGGAACTAATCCATGTGTATTGCTTATTTTTTTCCTCCCACCAAATAATTTTGTATTCCATCAACCTTGCACCAGGCTATGAGTTTACTGGCTGGGTTAGCTTTCTAGGTTTCAACAGTTTTGAGCAAGAATGCTCTTAGAGGGATGCCATCCTATCAGAACAAGGCCCGTTTTTCCCACTACAAAGCCCAAAGGGTCATTGATGTCCTTCACTCCTGATGTCATGGCAGTTGAGAATGCATGGGCCCCACAACGGTCTGAGTCCCAGAGAAATGGTCCATGAAAAAGACTAAAGTGAATTGGGCACAAAGGTGGCAATGGTATCCAGCAGTGGAGTCCAGGGGTGGCCAGGTGTCCAGCGGCAAAAAATGTCATGATCTGTAAAGTAGGTCCTGTAATAGGTTAATGCTGAGTTTCCTGCTTCTTGCTCTCCAGAGCCACTCAGCTCTTGTTGGTCATACAGATCCAACTTGAACTATAGGCCCATGCCAGTGCTGGGCTCCATCCAGATGATTTTAATATGCCTCCTTTGGCTCAAGATAGCCTGAGTTGGTTTGGGTTACATGAATTGGAGATACTATATTGTTGGTAATTATAATCTATGCAGTCAAGTTACCAGAAATAGAAGTCCATACAGTTTACTCACTGGGCAACACTGGGAGCAAATATGCTGACTCTCAGAGGCCTTGGGAAATCCTTCACACAAATGCTCTACTCTTGCCTTTGCTTTCTTGGACGGCTTCTTTTAGTTAATGCATATTATCTGCATCACTGTGATTTTTCACTCTTCTTCATGGAATCATGAGTTTTTATTTGCTTTTGTTGGCTCGGGGGACACAACAGGTAGACTCAGAGGCTATTCCCAGTGCAGTGTTCAGGGCAGTATCTGGGTGACCATTCATGGAGAGCACATGCTCCGGCTCTTTGAGTTCTCTCCCCACAATTCATGGACTCTTATATGGAATCATCTGCATGACTTCTGAGCAGACATATTTCCGAAGCATTCGCTGCTTCATATTCTCTCTATTTAAAATCTTGGCAAAGGAACTGATTAATGGCAAGATCAGGATGATAAGGGAACTCAGTAATAATAGGGTACTCGGGCCTCAAGATTAGCTCTTGTCTTCAATGGAGGCTCTCCCAGAGTAGGGATCCTGAAGCAGACCACGTGTAAACAGTTTAATACAGGGATACAAAGAAAAGTAATGAAATGTGAATGTTTGGGTATGGCACCATTTTTGAAGGGGAAGTTGAGATGCTCAATCAGCGGCATGTTTTGAGAACCTGCTCTGCACAAGGCAAACTGCGCAGAACTGTAGGAACTGAGGAAATTACAGAGGAGATAATATGTGACTTTCCTTCCTTCACAAAACACACACATACACAGATTAAGGGATGAATTGTTCAACACACAATAGCCATGGAGTGAGAGGGGAAAGCAAAAAGTAAAACAGTCAGTTTTGTTAACTATGGTGATGAGGGGAATCTCTACTTCTCTCACTGAAGGGAAATTTTATTACCTTGAGGAAAGACCAGAGTTAGAGTGATATTGAAGGGCAGTGATCTGAGGTGATGGAAGGATCCATGTAGGGGTTTGGGACACCAGATTGAGAAGCTAAACAGTGAAAAGACTGAGACATAAAATAAAGAAAGACCCAGAAAAGTAACATTACCCATTAAAAATGTATCTGGTGTGCAAAGAGGATGATTTTTACCTATGTAATCAAGATTAGAAGTGACTGAGATGAGCATTTAAAATTGATTACAGAGATATGCGACTTAATAATAAATGGCAAACTGTGATTAGAACCAATCATAGTAATAAAAATCTGGACAAGATATAAACCTATGCTTGAAGGCATTGGACATCTGGCAAAACAGGAGAAAATGATAGCACTGAGATAATAATTGATCACTAGAAGTCTAGAATTTAGGGATGTTTTCCTCTAGGGATATTTGCAAATTCCAGAGAAGGCATTTTTAAGTTGACATATTCAACCAGCAATTGGAGCAGGGGTAGAGTTGGTTTGTAGGGGGCGGTGGTGAGAATGGGCAGGGGAGAGAGATGAGATAGAACGGGAAGGGAGAGAGAAGAGAAGAGGCATAAAAAGGGGAAAAAGGGAAAAGGAGATGGGGAAAGAGAAAGAGAATAGTAACCCAGAAACCAGCACCAGTGATTCCTGATAAATCCTCTTGAATTGGGGGTACAGATGTATAAATCATCTTGGGGGTGTGACTCAATGTAAATAATCTCTAAATCTAAAACTAAATTGAAGTGATCTAAATTGTTGATATCTCCCTGGTTCTAAATACCTAGTAGAAATAAGTGTAAACCCATTCTTGAAAAATAATATTCCAAACCACAAAGTATTCCTACAAGCAATTTTGTAAATACAATATCCGGCACAAAAATCAAAAACAACCAGGCACATGAGTAAATAAGATTATACAGACAACACTAGCAGGAAGACCAGGCAATAAAATCAGGTCCACAGGGGCTCAAGGAATAATTTTCATCACATTTAGACCTGAAAAATAAAAACACTTCCTATGTTCAAGAATATAAAACAGAAGTTAGAAGGTTTTTGGCAAACTTCTAGAATTTCTAGAATGCCATAGCAATTGAAATTACAATCAGCAAGTGAATTACACAATATGATAGCAAACACAAAGAGATAATTTATCAAGAGAACTTCCAGAAAGAAATGAGAGACAATGGAATGAAAAGTTTGGAGAGAGGGGAACAAACACAGCAGAAAGAATTAAAAGGTCCAACCAAACAGAGATCAAAAAATAGGACAGAAGCAATAACCAAAGAGATAAACACTGAGCATTCTCCAAAACTGATTTAAAAAAAAATTCAACTCAGCTCTTGCTTTCGGCATCTAATGAATATCAACATGTCAATTAAAACATAACAAGCAAATAATTCAATGAGACTAGAAATGTGAACTGGTACCCTCACAAAAGCATCAAAATGGCCAAAAACATATGAAAACATACCCAACTTAATAACCAAGAAATATAAGCTTTAATCGCAAAGATATTCTCACCAAAAAAGTTTTTAAGACAACATAAATGTTGATGAATAAATGGAATAAAAGGAACTCCCATACCATTATGCCACACATTTTCAAAAAATGTTAATTCTCCTACCATCCATTGTCAAAAATTGTTAACATGGATGAAAGGTGATCAAAATGAACTCTGACTCAGTAATTTCAGACATACATCCCGAGAACCATGGTTAAGAAAGTTGATAGTAAGGCTAGAGAAATAGGGCAAGCAGTTGACCTGAGTTCAACCCACGGCACCACGAGAATGTTCCCAAACTAGAACTGTATAAATATCAGCAATAAGGTAGATAAAAGTTGTGGCATATTCAAACACTGCTCCAAGGGTTCGCTCACACGTGCATGGGGAGAGGCCACGCTGGCTGGACTTGGAGCGGGGATTTGGGTTCCTCTGCCTTTCTTCCACTTCTATGCCAGCTTCCCGAAGAGAGACCCACGCCAGACCCACAGCCGTCGGCATGCAGCCACTCTGCGGCTGCGCAACAGTCTTAGATAGTGCTAGATTTTAGGAACAGGTCCTTCCCAGGATCTTTCACATTTATACACTGTATACAGTTCTAGACAGGTTCTAGCTGATACCTGTCATCCCAATAAACCTAGCAAGAAGCCAGAGCAACCCACACATCATGAGGTCAGTCTTTCTCAACATCCAGACTCCACAGTTCCTCAGAGCTCCACCCAAGAGTAAACCTGATCTTTCCCCTTTAAGTTTCATCAATAAATGCTCGAGATGAGAGCCTTCTACTGAGACTATACCACCTACACAGCAGAGCCTGGCAAGATACCCGTGTTTTATTTGATATGCCAAAAACCAGAAACAATTATGGACCTCATTCCCATGACATGAAGGAATGGTTTGAGGCTCCTCCTGTTCCTGGAGCAAGCTGATGCCTTTGGACTACACTTGCTTGTGACAGGACGTATGGAGATGTTACTGGTGCCCGCTCAAGCAAATCAATGAATAACGGGAAGACAAGTGATACAGTGATCACAATATACATATTTACAGGGGGAGGGGAGAAGGTCTTGACTGAAAATAAACTCACTATAGTTACAATAAAATAGATGAATTTCAAATCATTTTGAGTAAAAGCAGTCATACCCAAAGAATGCATAATTTACTATATAAAGTCTTAAAAACTTGAGACAAGCATTGAGAAATGTATGCTTTATAGCAAATGGTAAACATTCAAAGCAGTGATTTCCATTAAATTCAAAGTATTGGTATCTTTTAGGATAACAGGGGAAGGGGGTCTTCTGGGGTCTTAGACATACTCAATGTGATTTAACTGGGGAGATCATTTGCAGGTACTCATTTGTGATCAATGGTTGATCTGTATATTTTTATTTTGATCACTTTTCTATGTTAGCGTTCATGACAAGAAGGTTTTAAAGAAAAATAGGTTTTTTTTTAAATAACTCTTGCTTATTGTACATTTACTGGAGGTTGACATGATGTTAAATGTTTAACATATACAACTTCTATCATCTTCCCAATGTTCCCAGAAGTACAATTTCTCTCTGTCCCTTCCTCAGTGAGTAAGCATTAATTTCTTTCACTGCAAATATACGGTTATAGTATTATTCCACTTCAAGAGATTACTTTAGGAACTGAATGAGATGTGGACCAAAGGCTTAACAACCTTGTCTAAACCTGAGAGGTGCTACTGAAGGGTTAGCTGTCATTTCACTGGCGAGCAGCAATGAGACAGCAAGACCCAGCAGCTTGCCCAAGCCCACACAACTGGCAGGAGAGAAGCTACAATCTGAGTTTCTCTAGGTCTGACTTGCAGCTGGTGCCGTTTCCGGTCAAGGCACCAAAAGTACTGTTTTATACCAGTCAGCTGACCTCAGTTTGCCACTTGCCCTGGGAGCAAGGGCTAGAGCTGCATTTTTTTTAGAAGAGTGAACAGTTCTCTCTGGAAACTGACATCACTTATTCACAATGACCTTTCAAATCTTAAAGGGTGCGGTACATACACCCTTGCCATTTTGTGCCATGCTTAGTAAAGGAAATGGCTTTTGAAGGTAGCAGTCAAGGAGAGTGAGCTCTGAAACAATGCCTCACAGGGTGACAGCCAACTCTGAAGTAGATCCTGTGGTCCCAGAACCAAGATTTGTGGGTTCAGAACAGTCATAGTATTAAGCAACAATGGATGGGAAGGCTAATGGCACCTAAGGCTCACTGGGGTCACACCCTGCAGTGCTTGAGCTATTCCAGACAGTGTGCTCAGGGGTAATCTCAGTGTGTGGTGCTGAGAATTTAAACCAGGTCAGTCGTATGCAGGCAAGTAAAATCTCTGCAGTCCAGTTTTCTTCTTTTTTGTTTTCCTTTCTGTTTTAGCTGTCTTGCATTTTAATAAAATTATATCACTGGAGTGGGTGATGATCACTTCCGTTTCCTACTTACTCCTCAAATAATACCACTTAAGTTATCGACACATTGTGACTGTATTTAGAGATGAGATTTTTAAGAAAATAACTAAGTCTAACCAAGAGCTGCTCTTCCCTCCGGTAGCTGGAGTAGCACTCCCCACTCTTGAAGTGCAGGGCTCTGCCCCTAGTACTGACAAGCTCAGAATGGCAGGGGGGTAGCAGAGAGAAGTTCTTTCTACAGAAGAATCCTGACAGACATGATCTCAACCACGTAATCAAGGCCCAGAAGTCACCAAGGCAAGCAGGTAGCGCCCCAACAGTATTAGCATCCTGAGATGAAGGGATGGTCAAGACCTTATTCTGTGGGCCATGAGGACTCAGAGATAGGAAGGCGGTCTGTGGCTCTCTAAGAGCTCTCACCCAAGCCCAGGCGCAAAGAGATTATAAGATTTCAACCTCCAGAACTGTGAGAAAATTCATTTCTGTTGGTTGAGCCACCCTGACTATGGTATTTTATTATGGCAGTCTGAGCTGGCAAAGAGATATGAAAAGGCCAAAATTAACAATATAACAATAACTAAAAAAAGGGGGCTAACCAATACTATCATAAAGAACAAAACTGAGTCCTCAGACTCCCTGAGCTTAAGGTTATATTCCACAGTAATCAACACAGCAAGGTATTGACAAAAGAACAGACACAACCTGCAGTGGCACAAAGGCAAAAGCCATATGAACTCAGACAAGTCCTGACAAGCAATGTCTGAAAGGTGCAAAAAATATTCAATGAAGAAGAGTTTTTAAATGTGTGCTAAATAGAAACCTAGATGCAAACTTTACCCCTTATCACAAAATTAACTCATTGACCTAGGTGTAAAATGTAAATCAGCAAAACATCCAGGAGAATAGAGAAATTCTTCAGAAATGGGTTGCCTGAGACTTTAAAATCACCAAAAGCGCAATATATGAAAGAAAATTTTGATGAATTAGACATTATGAAAAGTCAAAAAAAAATAATGTGGGCCAGAGAAATAATCCAGGTGCTTACCCCCTGGCTGCACACACATGGTATCCAGAGCAAGCTAGGAATAATCCTTAAGCACAGAGCCAGGAGTAAGCCTTGAGCTCTGCCAAGTGTGTAGCCCAAACTTTCCCCATCTCCAACTAATAATAAAGAACATCTGCCTATAAAGGACACTGTTGATTGTTTCTAAACTCAAGGACTTGAATATTTTCAAAACATCTGATAAAGAATTTCCAGACAAAAATATACACAGAACCCTTCAAATTTAACAACAAGAAAACAACCCAATTAAAACTAAAGATATCCCAAATGCCAAATTGGAATGACTTGAGCAAGAAATGTAGTAAGTAATGGGGTACTGGAATAGAACCTAAAGAATAAAGTAAATATCCTTGAGTCAGTACTGATATAAATAACGGGGGTTGGGAGCATAAATCCTTATGCAGAACACTTGCATGCCGTTTGTAGAGAAGCTTTTCCCTCCAGGAGAAAAGCAGCACACTCCCTCTGAAGTGTGGGGCTGTGGCCCCAGGACCCACTGACGGGCTGTGTGTGGCGGCGGCAGCAGTGGAGTGAAGCGAGTTCTTTCTGTGGAAGAATCCCGGCAGACATATCTCAAACACACAATCAAGGCCCAGAAGTCACACCAGGAGCGTGGTATGATATGATGAAGACCACACTTTCTCTCTAAGTCTTCCTCTCCTAACCCAGAACCCCCATCCAACAATGAGTAAAACACAGAAAAGTCCTAATTAAGGGACATTCTACAAACCCCCCAAGCAGACCCTCAACATGGCCAAGGCCTTGATAATTAACAAAGTCTGAGACACTATCACAGCCCAGAGAAGACAGGGAAGACGAAGCAGACAGGACAGGGAATGTGAAATCAGGAAATGAACTGTAGGTGAAAATGGAAGCAATCCAAATGAACTCTAGGTTATGGTTAAGTACATCAATATTGGCTCATTAATTGTGATAAACAAGCCATAAAATGTAAGAGATCAGTAACAAGAAGCCACATATCTAGTATACGGGAATTGTCTACATTAGGCTCCCTTCTATAAATTTATATCTAGTCTATAAAAGGGATTTGATGCATAATTTAATTTTAAGTGGGATTTTAGCCCTTGTTTCCATTTAAGATCTGGAAATGCAGGGTCTGTTAAGTAGAGGGACTCACCTGAGGTACCAAAACCACCAGGAGGCCCCTCTGGAAGCCAGGTCTGCTTCACCCCAAGTCTACTGAGAGTTCCATTTTCTATGTGACCAGTACAAATGTTTAAATGTCTGTTGGAGGGAGGCAAAAAGGAAAAAGAGCCACTCTGCATTCACATGAAAAGGCAGCACACAGCAGTCTGAAGATCACCCAATAGTGGTCCCTGGCTGGTAACCCGCCGCTGGCCAACCTCAATATGCACCTCCCACAGCATGTGAACATGTGACTGAGGGGATGGACAGAGAGAGACTAGACGGATGGACTGAGGGACATGGGCAAACAAACACATGCCAGTTTTCACCTACTTGCTGGTCTTCCTCCACCTTGCCCCACTCCCTGTCTCTATGGCACCCCTGACTTGGCTGGGCCTGAGTCCTGAGGCCCCCCTAGTACATAGAGATCCTGCCCCCCCATAGTCTCTTCAGCTGGAGCCTCACACATGAGGGGAAGCTGCCCGGACCCCTGCCTCTGCCATGCAGGCTGCTGGCAGGGGGCACACCACAGGCTGAGTTTCAATCTTGGCATGCCTGGTTGCTCTGTAATTGTGTCTTCCCTGGGTAGCTTGCTGGAGCCCTTCTGAGTTGCCAACCATTTTGTCCTTAAAAACTTGATCCTACCCTTGTTACCTCACTCCTTGGGGTAACTCCAGGGTGTGTGTGTGTGAAGACATTTCAGGATCTCACACTGTGCTAACTTCCCCAAGTACCTCCTGGAAACTGCTCCCTGCTGCAGAGCAAGGGGGTGGGACGACGGGGGTTGGCGGGGGGGAATGCCACCAACAGAGATAGGACAGAGAGAGAGAGAAAGCCATGTGCTGGAGGAAGGCCACACTGAAGGCCATGTCCATCCAGGAGGTCTGGAAAGACAGGAGACAAGGTCCAGGAAGGCAGGTGAACATAGGGTGTGGTAGCAAATTACCCAGGAGACTGTAAAGGGACACTTCAGGGCCTCCTCGCTGAGACCAGCACGAGGGCTAACCTTCTAGGGAGCAAATCTGAGGCCAAGAGCAAGTCTTTTCCATCGCGAACTCCACTGAGTTGATTTAAATCCTCAGTTTGGGGCTGGGGAGATACAGTAAGGGGTGGGCCTTGCACATGGCTGCCTCAGGTTCCATCACCTGATCTCCCAAGTTCTGCCAGGAGTGATTGCTGAGCACAGAACCAGGAGGATACCATAAGCACCTTCAGGTGTGGCCTAGAAACAAAACACACACAAAACACACACACACACACCCCTTCAGTTTCACTTGCATTTGTCCATGTCTCTTTCCTTTTTACAATTTATCAGAATTGTTTTCCTTGTCAGTTCTTATATACCAAATTCACTGACCAAGTTCTATGCAAATAGATAATGATTATTATTTATGCCATTAGAAAATATCCTTTGACACCATTTTAAACAAACCTAGTTTTCTTTCTTTTTTTGGAAGGGGGCACCTCCCAAATGGTTCTCATAAGACTCAGGGGTAGGGTTCAACCTGACTGACTCAGTGAAATTGTTGAGGAACCACATGATGACAGGGCTCAAATCAAGGCAGGTCACATGCAAGGTATGTGCCTTAACCCCTGTACTAGCTTTTCAGTCCTAAATTTAACTTCCTTGTATGCAGTTTTATACAACTATATTGTAGCAGCAGATTCCCAACAAGTTATGTGCCATTTTTGTGGCTGCCAGTTTCATTCTATATTGATTACTTCAACCACGGATATTCATTATAATTTGGCTAAATTTTTGTCATCAGAAAATTTTAAACATTCTTCCTAAAATATTTCAGGCTTCTTCCATGGTCCAAGATTGGTCTGTTTTATTTTGAAGGCAATTCTTTAATGTCCCTCTGAACACTGAAAGATGTAAATTATTTCTCCAATACACTAGAAAGGCTGAGAACAAATGGATTGTCACACAGTGGTTATCAACAGCTCCCAGAATGATGGGTGATGTCAAAACACATTATGTGGCAGCTAATCAAGTAGGGTCAGTCTAACGGTAAAAATCCCCAAAGGTAGCTCTTAGGTTACAACAAAGCTGAAAAAGACCAATCCACTTCCCCTCCTTAAATACACACACACACACACACACACACACACAGGAAATTCATTAAGATACATACTCTAATAAGTTAATGCTAATAGGAGTGAGGTGTAGTTATCGAAATTTGGTATAGGAATGAACTGAACTGATGGAGTCCTTGGTGCAAAGAAATCACGACCTAGCTTGCTGGGAACTCTGCTGTGACTAATGTCCTCAGGCAGGCTGGGATGGAGGCAGGCAAACAGAGATGGAAAGCAGTTTAAAGCCAGGCTCCAGCAAATCCTGTGTAGGCAACTAAAGTAATGTTTCCTTCCATCTATTTCTTCTCGGCCCATTTGTCTCTCTTCCTTCACAACCCAGATAAGAAACCAGAGCTTCTGGAAACTCTAGACCCAACTTCCTTACTATTCCTTTCCAGGACCTATATTCTGTCCACTTACCCTTCCTCCTTCAGGATGGAGAAAGAGAGAGAGAGAGAGAGAGAGAGAGAGAGAGAGACAGAGACAGAGACAGAGACAGAGACAGACAGAGACAGACAGAGAGAGAGACCCAAGTACAGAGGCCTTGGGAGTAAAGCCCAAGACCGTAGCTGGTGTATTTCAGGATGTCAATGCCCATCAGGTGGACAATGTGTCCCACTGCATTTCATTTCCACTTTGTTCGTCCCTCCAGGGCAGCTCCAGTTGGCCTCACTCTTAAACCATTATTTTTTATATAATTAATTTACGTTCCTTGGCAAATGTTAATGTTAATCACAGCATTAGTCCTCAGGATTATTTAAAAGTGTACTTTGGGGCTTTGATCAAAAATGTGCTTTTGTCTGCAAAGTCACCATATTAATTTTCTTCACTGGCCAGGATGTTTGACAAGATAGTAATTGTTTTAGCAGCAAGTCTGCTGCTCGGAAAGCCTGCCCTCACTGCCTGCTGCTGAGGCTGGCAGACTTGCCAGCTCACTGGTTCTCCTCTTTAGACTTCCCTTTGCTGCCCACAGACCACTCCCATACAAATTAGAATAGATGGGGACCCCTGACCATATGCTGCCGCTGTGGGCTCCACTCCCTCAGCACTCTGATGAATCCTGTCGGACTTACGCCTGAGCACCAAGGGAGGGAGTTCACACCTTTGGCACCCAGAAGTCACAAACCCAGCACTCCTCGCCCATACAACCCCCAACAAGGCCCACACCTGAGGAAGAAAGGCAGGGAACGGCAAACACCGCTCTCGGCAAGGAGCTGACTGCAGGCAGGAATTAATGCTTTGGAACAAAGTATTATTGGATTGATTTTAAATAGATGTTTCACCTCTCTTTAGTAATAAGCTGTGGGCTCGGGAGCCAAAAGATAACACAAGAGAAAAAAAAAATAAAGAAAAACAACCCCCTAGCCCAAAAAGTCTTGCTAAGCTATTGTTCTAGAAGGATCTTTAAACATTCTGTTTTGAATTGCTGGGTCTCTGACAGTGCAATTGTGATAAACTGATGAATGTCTATTTATACCAAAACATAAAACATATGGATGGTTATTTAGAGGACAAATGCATTTTGACAGATATCTAATTTCATTCTACTGATAGGATGCATTTTGTCAGACTTTTCATTTCATTGGAGACACAACTGCTTTTGGTTTCCAGTTCCTTGCCATGGTGAAAACGCATTTGTCAGGCCCTTTAGCCCCAAAATGGATTTAAAATATCACCATCAAAACTCTGCTTAGAACCAAAGAAAATTGTAAAGATCACCATTACCAACTTACACAAGAAATATTACCAAGTAAATACCTTTGCACACACAGTTGGGTAGCAGAGAGAATTATTCAAAAGTTTTAAGAGTGGATTGTTGGCAAATACCAGTCATCCATGACATACTGAATCACACATGCTCACAAAGGAGTTGATCCCTGCGGTGCTCAATGGGCAAGAGAAGGAGGCCAAGGTCATACAGGAAAATTCTACTTTGCTTCTTTCTTAGTAAAGAAATAGCTTTACTAAGAAAAGTAGCTCAAGAGTAAGTAGCTCAAGAGTTACTTCCTTCAAAGGATACCAGTGGAGGTTTCTTGGATGCATTTTCTAACTGAGCATATAAAATCCATAAATGTTAATGCTATTATAAACATGAGACCCTAAACTCTAATAATAAAAATGAGAACAAAGGTTACCTCTTCCTCTAACTCATCCAGGCAGTCTCCAGTTTTCCTTCGAAAGCATACCTCCCAAGCATTCTGCATATTATTTTTTCTAATAGAGAACTTTATTTTTATTGGGGGGGAAGAGTGCTGAAAGAGTATTAACAAATAATGAATAAACATTACAGCATCTATCACCTGAAATTACTGCCTTACCCACCATTTTCCTCCACCTGACCATGGGTTCCTAAGTCCTGAGTACGCTATTCACAGCCACTGCTTCAGTTATGAGGACAGTGTTTGGCATATAGGAGACACTGAAATGTGCTGACAAGATGGATGGACAGATGGAATAACTAATGAAAGTGAATTCAACCAAGTTAGCAGTAGCTATACAAGAGTCATATCCTTTTACATAAGAAGTTTCCATAAAAATTCAAGGTCAGAGATCTCTGAACTTGACAGCACTTAATAACAAGGAGCTTCAATACTCCTTCCTCTATGAGAAGATTCCCATCTGAAGTTCAAATATCATCCTTACACTGAGAAAATACAGAAAAAAATCTCTATTGCTACCGTCAAGACACTCCCATAACGGCCATCAAACCCAGTCCCATTCTGGAACTACATATCAACAACCTTCAAGTAGGAGAAATCCTACAAAAAAAGAGAATTCAAACTTGAGGTTGAAAGTGGCCACTCACAGCCTCTAACTATGAACCATCTTGATTCAAACAGGCCAGGTCTCAAATTCCATCTCTATTTTAAGCGTACTTTGACTGTGGTCATTTCTCTGGCAATGCCCAGGACGTTCATGGCTTTTTAAGCAAGATGAGGTTGAATGGTTGGATTTACTGAGGGTAAAATGCTGGCAGAAGAATCTTCAGTTTAGCAACTGTTATCACGGATGACAAATCGAGGACTGCTCAGGAGAGTGGTGCCACTGAAAACAGTTATTACTCAATGTTAATAAAAAAAATTATGGATCTAATAAAAGTTAATGGGGAAGTATTGTGTGCCATAAGAATTGCAGTCAAAGCAAAAGAATGCTAGATCGGGGGAGAAAAATCCACCGTAATTCCATATTGTCTGTATGCCAAAATCGGCAGTGTCCGTGACACTTTTGAATGGTTATGCAAATCAAATTAAGCTGTGGAATGGTTAGTAATAGGATTATCCCCTTTGTAAAAATAGAAAGGAGCAAGTGAAAAATTACTCAGTACACCTAATTCATTAACTACTTAGTGGGATCCTAATCCATGGTTGGCTACTTTTAGTAAACATCCATAAACTTTTTCCTTCCAAACTCTGTATGTGTTTCCCAGCTAAGCTGAGAGCTTGGTTTCTCTAGAGGATACCGACTGTGGGTGTCTAAACAGAATGGCTACATTTCCCGAGAAGTTAAGCCTTGTGCAGTGACCATGATCTCAACTGAAAATTGAAAAATCAGAGGACTCCAAACTCTACCCCTGCATCTCCTCTACTGCCACCCCAGGGGCCACCTCATTTGTCTACACTTCACCCCACCACACTCACTCTAGCTTCCTTCCTTTCCTACCTGTTAACATCTATTTTTCAGGCAATTAGCAATATCTTTTCTTTGATAGCAAAGCTTTATTTCCTCCCCATACTTTATTTAAATACCATGGTTTACAAAGTTGTTCATGATGATTTGTTGCAGGCATTCAGTGTTCCAACTCCAATCCCACCATCCCTGTTACTTTCCCTCCACCATTGTCTCCATTTTCCCAACCACCCCTCAAGCCTGCCTCTGTGGCAGGATTGCCCATAATTTATTTTGTATTGCTTATTACCCATAGTGGCTAACAGAATGTTCAAAAAGAAGTTCCTTAAAAGAAAATTAGTGAAGATTGTTGTATCTCACCATGCAGATATTAAGTCCTTATCTGAGAGATCACTAAAATGTTGTTTTTAAGTGAAGCTTTTATGTTAATCTTTTTTATTAGTCGACATTGGTTGGCTTCTACACTACAGCTTATCCAATATGGTGTGTTAGTACTAGACTACTAGTGTTGCAGATTTTGGAGATGTTGCATGGCCACAAATGCTTCTGCGAGCTCCAGAAAATCCCAGAGTTTCTAACTGGTCCATCCAGTTGGAGTCAAATTTTTTACTGCTGAGTTTACGTAGCAGCAGAGAAGGTTCGTGCACAGGACTGCCAGGGCTTCTGTAAATACAGGGACATGGAAGGATGTAGCCCATCCCTATTACAAAAAGGCACAGAGCTTTCAGCTCAGGACCTGCATACCTGAGGTTTCAGTTGGGTTAGGTCTACTGTTAAATTCAATAGTCCTGAGACAATGGGGTCTGCTGGAGGCAATGTCATTTGCAACTGACAACTAAGACCTTATCACTCTTCTGTTGAAAATCTCTAGAGATGTCCTTTGTGTCTTATAATAAAGTCGTTTTCAAGTCTTCACTGCATTTCCACAATTTGAATCCTATCTATTTCTTAGTGTCACAGTCTGAGCCACTTGTCTACTCCCACCTTCAGCTAGAGACACAAAGACCCCACATCTTACTTCTGAGGGTTTGCAGTGGGAAGCCCCAGTCATCTACTCTTTGCCCAACTCATTTGGACTTTTAACTTCACTTCCTCAGGAAGGGTTTCTCCTGCCCCCAGATTAGGTGAGGTGCTGAAAATGCTTTCCAGCTCAGAAAACATTTTACTCTTGCTCCTTTAACAAAGCCTAGCAAAATTATTGGCCTTCTCCCATGGACCCAAAGTCTCTTAATGACAGGTTCAGTGCCTGTCAAATTCACCACTTGCCCCCCTGCACGCTGTTCAGTGCATGATGATCAGAGATACTGGAATCCTTGCTAACTAGATTAATAGGAGGCAAGTATGTCCCCAAAACCCAGAACCACGCTGCTAATGCCACTGATTACAAGATAAAATTATTGCTTGAAATACTCTAGGGATTGAAATGAAGACAAAGGTCCAATGGCAGAGGTTCAAACCCCAAATCAAGAACATGCAGTACCTGGAGAGGAGAGAATCTTTAGAAGCAGGCAGTGTGCACGGCCCCTCCTGGAGATGGAGAAACTGGGAGCTTTTCACAGGTTCTTGGGCCTTCCAAAGTCAGAAGTGAATCTTGCCAAAAACCGCTCTGATAGATGTTGGAGCCCTTTAAGAGCTGTAGCCAAGAAGTCACCAAAGATCAAAGATTGATTCAGGCAAAAATAATCAATAGGAGACAAAACTGAGGAGGAAAATTCTGATGCCTGCATGGACTGACCTCCCCACGGATTTCTTATGAACTGAAAGGATAAAAGAGTAGCTGTATGGCAGAGATACTCAAACACCATTTGAGCCAAGTGATGAGTTACTTTCTCAGGGCAACAGTATCCCAAAAGTGGTATTCTGCCTGAAATCCATGTTCCAAATCCAGAGGTGCATGGGCATCAGCAACGTCCTCTGTGAGAAGTTATAAAACATAAAGATAGGCTGTGGGAACACTCCAGATTGAGGAAAATGAAAGGCAAGACAATAAAATGTAACACATTATCACAGATTGGATACATCACTGGAGGGAAAAACTATTCTAAGGTCCTCGTTGGGTTAATTGACAAAACTGGAATACAGACAATGAGTTAATTTTATATTAATATTAAGCGTATTGAAATTGGTAACTATTCTGTGTCTCATATAAAAGAAAAGCAAATATCCTTATTGTGGAATGCATAAAGTGACATATTTTAGGGCAAAGGGGCGCGGTGCAGTCACCTGACTCTCATTAGGCATGTGCCATGAAAACATGTGTTCATACAGATGATAAAGCCGAATGATTCACTGTCAAAATAGAAGGATCTGGGGGGCACATTACTGTTCTTATTCTTGTTAAGTTCTTCACCAAGTTTGAGACGATTTCCAAATTAAATATTATTAAAAGAAGTCTTCAGGCTTGAATCCTTTTCTCTCCCTCAATTAAAGCTCTTCTGCTGGCCAGCAGGCAGAAGAAACAAAGATTTGGCTCTCTTAATGCCAAAGCAGTGAACTCTTCGGCTGATGTGGACATCCCCTGCACTCACCCACACACGCCGCCATCTTCTGCTACAGAGAATGTTTGAGGGTTTCCAAAACCATCCCAAGAATATTTATTGTAGTTAAGGCAGGATGACCTCCCAAGCTGGAAATACTGAAGGACCATGTGGTGCTGGGGGTCAAACGGGGGGTTACCAGCATGCAAGGCACTTGCCCTAACCTGTGTGCTGTCTCTCCACCCCCAACCCAGGAATCTTAACATGGGAAGCACCCCCAGAGAGGATCTGCTGCTGACTAACCTCTGGTTGCCTAGCAACCCAGGCTTCTATTTATTGACAAGCTAAAGGAGGAAGGTCTCCCTCTGGGCCCCAGGGTTATGCACTGTGGCAAGAGCGAACTTCTCTCTGTCGGCCAAGTTCCAGGTGAGACAGGACAGAACTGAGTCTGGGCTCAGAGCCTCAGAAAACAACTCCCAGGGCACAGAGATCCTGAGTTGGTGATGAAGCCGGTGCCCAGGACCTGGCCCACTAAAATGTACAGTTCAGCAGAGACTGGACCGAACAGACCTTTCAGCCCAGTCCCTGCAACTCTCTGGGCCTCAGTCTCAACACAGGAAGGGAAGAAGTTGGGCTAGGACAGTGGGTTTCCAATGGAGCTGCTTGTCAGGACAGTGAGCTGGTAATTAAGCCCATCCTGTTATCAACATAGAGCAGAATCTCTGGGGATGGGGTCCAGACAGTGCTGTTTGCTTATGTCTTCAGATGATACAGATATGAAGACACCATGTTGGGAATTCTGGGGTGAAAGGACCTATGGTCTCCCAAGTGTCACTTTTTTAATCTAATGAGCTCTTGCTACAGGATGTCTTTAATCCTCATCTCTTTATCCCTTTGACCTCCAAAACCACCCCCTCAACTTCCACACACTTGGTCCAGCTCGCCACTAGGCCTCGTCACTAGGCCTATCCTTCCCTGAGCCCAATACCATCTATCCAAGCTCAGGCACTTTACTCCTGCTCCAGCCCTTTATTTCTCCAAACTTGAAGCTAAGCTGGGCCCACCAGGAACCCAGAGCAGCCTGAGAGTCTAGCCTTGCAAAACAAGAAGTCAGCCAGCTGGATTTTCAGAGATGCTGGCAGAAGACACCATAAGCTTCAGTCAGAGACGAGAGAAACTGCAGGAGCAGTATGTTACTTTCCCACCCGAGCTTCAGGAAAACCCAATCTCTACTGATGCACAACAAATGCAACTGGTCTTTGCTCCCACCAAAAGCTCCAGCTCTCTCTTCCATGTCGTTCATTAACCAAACATCCTTGAAGCTCATATAGTGTTGCTGCGAGTGAGGGAGAGTGCAGTGGGAATGGCTTAGATCTGGGGGAAAGGGGGCATCTCCCCTCATGTCAGACCCATCTACTAACCCAGCTTCACCCCGGTCTGCAGCTGGCTCTGTCCTCTTGGTCCTGTCCTCCTTTGTGGGTGAAGGCCCTTGGAGTTTTGATTCCCGGGTTCCCTCTTTAACTGAGTCATGCTGGTCATGTTGGTCCACCCCACCCGTTCTTCCCTTGCTTCAGCTCTGCATCCTGGGAGCTGAGATTCCAAGTGACAATGACACCAGAACCCCATTTCCTGCATGGGATAATGTGCAGGAAACACTGGCAGATGAGAGGAGGGGACGGGGGAGAAGGGAAGCAGGGCACCAGGGTCCCAGACCTTTCCCGCACTCCTCTCCTCCCTCTCACAGTACCCATGTCTGTCCAGCTCTTTGAATTTCCCTGCACAGATTTGAAACTGGAAAATGATCTCAATGAAATGTTCCCCTCCTCTGGTTTCACACAATTTCCTGATGTTACTCGCAGGTCGTGTTCTCACAGCCCTGCCCACACCTCTGTCAGCAGACCCTTTGCTCAATGCTCAAGTCTCTTGAGCCTCCAAGCTGGATTATTTTTCCTGCTGGACCCCCACCAGGCACCCCATTTTGCCTGGCCATACCCCCAAAGCACCTCACTGCTCCTCTCAACCAGTACTGAGGCAGATCAGTCTCACCACGGAGAAGAAATCACATCCTACCCCTTCTTTCTCAGCATAAGACACCCCATGCTGGGGGAGCATGGCTGGGGTGGGGCCTGGCACATGAGACCAGAGGCCATGTGGGTCTCACGTTAGAGAGCTCTTGTCCCCATCCGGCCCCCTCAGATTCCTTGAGAGTGTCATAGTGAAAGGGAAGCTGAGCCCAAAGAACAGACACGTTCCTGGGACAGGCCAGCCATGCTGGCTTTCCCACATCACTGCAGGAGAAGTCGGCTGGTACCAGCAACATGCAAGACTCTCAGATGATGTTGCCATGGAAACTCCAGGGTCACTGCTTAGCAACAGACCAGAGCTGCAGGAAGTTGCTACGGTATTTTCACGTGTGTTAAAGCAAATGGATGTTTATCTCCATCTTGAGTGTAAATACACTGTGGGGGAAAAGAGAAAACATACACAAACCACCTACTGAGTCGCCAAGCAGCTCCCCGCCTGAAACTAGAGCCCTGGAGCACAAGCTTTCTCGCTGGAGACAGACAGGGAGTGTGACCCCAGGACATACACAGGTCCTCTCTCAGCCATGACCACCCATAGCCCAGTCTGAAGGCTTTCACCACTACCTCAGCTCAATCCCAGACCACTTTCCTTAACAGCTGTTGAGGTCACATAGCACAGGAAGTTGTGGGCAGCAGAGTTGGCAAACCTGGACCTGGGACCTACCCTGGCCCATTCCTGCTTGATCACAGGCAGCAGTGCCTGGCATGTAGCAGGAACATCATTAGGGATGGCTGTCTCTACAGTGAGCTCTGGGAAGCTGCCCCACACTCCAGACCCTGCATGAGAAAAGAACAGAAAGGGAAAAGGTCCACAAGGAGTTGGAACAGTCTTCCTGGGGCTCACATCTGTTCCAGAGCCAGCATGAGGAAGGTCTAGTGTTGGATGACAGGGCTAGCTAGCTTGGGAGCTTTGCTGTTTTACCTACTCACAGCTTAATCTATTTACATGTTCTCAAGCCAGGGTTCATACTAATGAGATCCCTCTTCTGTATAAGCACTGATGGAGGGTGTGGCAGTTACGGAAGTCACCTTGACTCTGAATGAGTAACTTCTGACTAATTATACATCTACTAAGACTTCTATGTTATCTAGATTGGGCAAAGCTCCTCTTTATTCCTATTGGACCCAGCGTGGGACAGTTAGAATTTACCAGGAGACTACCACCTTGGCTACGTTGAGATTAACATTTAAGATTATAGGAAGGACCATACTAGTTTGCCCTCTAGCAGGCGAGTGTGACCCTTTCAGTATACAGAGAACAAGATACTCATAATCACCCTGGTGCAGAGAACCACCCTGGTACAGATAATAAATAAGAAGGACCTTGTAGGTACTATCTAGATTACATGAAGTCCATGAAATTAAGATGTATTATTTTATACCACCTGCCCCTCGAGGTATTGTAGGTGTGGCTGTGGTGCCTAGCTGCAACAGCAGGTGGCAGACAGGACATAGGCTTGTCTATACCCAGGGCTCTGCCCCGTGGACCCTGGATGGTTTATGATCTAACAGAAAAAGACTGGGTCCACTAGGGTGAACCCATAGTCATGACAGAGACTGGCAAGCTACCTGTGGTGTATTCAATATGCAAAAAACAGTAACAATAATGGATCTCATTTTCAACAAATGGAGACATTACTGGCGTCTGCTGGAGCAAACTGATGAACAATGGGAAGATAAGTGACAAGTGATTTTATACCAGCCCTCTCTCTCTCTCCAGTGTTTTACATAAGAGATAATCTTGGAAAAAGAGATTAGTCCTTGGGATTAATCCTTTGTTTATACCTATAATAGGGTGTGGCACTACCCTTCTACTATCTAGAAGCTGTTTAGGGTTCTTTGTTGAGAAGACCCTCCCTGAAGTTAGGATTACTTTAGTGTATATAAGGGGACTGACTTGAAGTACTCTCCCCTTTTTTGGTAGGGCTCTCTCTCGAGTGAGATCCCCTCTTTGATGGGACTCCTTTCTGGTAGGACCCTCTTTGGTAGAACTCTCGCTCTGTTGGGATCCTCTTTGGTGGGAGACTTAGGCCCTTGTGTATGGTCTAAGTTCTGACCAGAGCTAAGGTCTTCCATTATATTGGATTTCAGTGGTAGAGTTTTGGAACTGCGCTGGATGAGTTTTCATCCAATCCCTGGCGGCCCTGAAAGTAGAAGAGAATTTCTGCCCTGGTACTGTTAGGGACCCAGAGGCTCCCTGACAGTCTAGAACCCCCATCAGTACTCAAGGAGCCCCACCATCTGTCTCTAGTCCAGCCTTACCTTAGAGGAGCTGTGAGAATAAAAGAGGCTAAGATAAGGATGAGCTCAGCATGGGCTGGCATGCAATAAATGCTCAATAAACATTACTGCAGTGCATGTCTTGGCACACGGAGACCCAGGTTCAACCCCCAACACTGCATATCCCCACTCCTCCTCAAGCATCACTGGGTGTAGCCATGGGAGTCCCCAAGCACTGTCGGGCCTTAGCCCTCCACCTGCCATTCCCGAGCACTGAGCTATCCAGCCAGCCCAGCTGGCCAAGTGTTCCTAAGGACAGCCCTGAGTCATCTGGGCAGCCAGAAAAACCTTTAGAATAAGCATCACTCCTGTCCACACTCCACACTGGCCTGTATCTCATTCCTTGAATAAATCCCTACAGTCCCGCACCTGGGTCTTTGTTGACATTGATCCTGTTCCCCAGAATAACTCCCCAAATTCCATCCCCCATGTCCAGACACACTCAGACTTCCTCAGTGAGCCCTCCATGGTGTGGGTTGCGGGTCCTTTGCTCCACACTAGCTCTGGGTTGTACAATGATTCAGCCAGAGCCTCTCCCAACTCCATGGCTGGGCCCCGGCACTTTGGGAGAGCCGGCTTCCACAGTGACCCTGAAGAGCCACAAAAGAGCAAACTCAGTGTGCGAGTTACATCTCCGGGCCCTCCCTTTGACAATCTGGCCCAAGATCTGGTGACTCAAATGGTGTCTCTGAAGATGGGGTCGTGACATCCAGTGATTATGGGGTTTTGTATCAAGTAGTGACCAGCGAATTCAGATACCCCTCATGCTTTATCTTCC
Source organism: Cryptotis parvus (assembly GCA_021461705.1). Classification (NCBI taxonomy): domain Eukaryota; kingdom Metazoa; phylum Chordata; class Mammalia; order Eulipotyphla; family Soricidae; genus Cryptotis; species Cryptotis parvus. The sequence continues at coordinate 177,321 of JAJIBD010003015.1, forward strand.
TCCTTCCTTGCCTGGGTCTCCCCTTCCTCCCATGCCCTTGCTCTCACTCACCAGGCAAACACCAATGGGGTTTTCCCAGCTCTGCTCTCCAGTGTTCCTTATGTAGTTACATTTCAGGGCAAAGCCCTCTGCCTTGCCTTTCCTCTCAGCCCTTTCCTGATGGCTCGCCTGAAGGGAAGAGCTAAATGCTCACTTCCGGGAGACTTATCAGAGGGAGTTAGGAAATGGGACAGGAAGGTGGGACACTCCCTGGCATGAGGCTGGTAATCACTGTCCTAGGCCCATGGCTGCTGTGGAGGTCCCCACCCACCCTCTGGACAACAAGAAACAAGCAATTTCTTTGTCTCCATGTCAAAATATGCCAGACCCAGGCCAGGTCTCCAACTCCTTCATTCCAAGACCTGATTCCCCGGGGCTCCAGAGTATCCACTGGCCTGTGTGCACACAGGCCACTCAGCCTCATGGAAGGGCAGTGGAGGGTCTGTGAGGAGGAAACCTCGAGAGAGGACAGCCACCATGACTGAGATTTATTGTGCCCTTTTCTGGGAGGTTTCTGCCTGGAACAAAGACTCAGAGCATTTCATTCACCAGAGGCCTCCATGAGAATAGATTAGGGAATGAAGGCTCTTCTGAGGAAGATGTGAAATTACAGTACAGGAGCTGTCCCATACTGGCGCTGTGTCTCATGACCTGCAACAAAGGTTTTTCGACTGTTACTTTTCTTCTTAACCCAAGAGGTAGATAGCACTATTATCTCAAGTGTGCAAATGAGAAAAGTCATAGAAGTCTGAAAATGTATTAAACCCACAGAATAGGAGAAAATATCTGTACTTTAAATATTTGATAAAAGGGACTCATCTCAAATAACAATAAACTCATTATTACTCAACTAAAAAGATAACTCAGGAGCTGGAGAGATAGTACAGGAAGTATAGCACTTGCCTTGCATACAGCTGACCTAGATTTGATCCCTGGCTCCACAAATAGCACCCTAAGTCTCTTCAAAGTGAACCCTGAGCACAGTCAGGAATAAGCCCTGATAATAGCCAGTGGGCCAAAAACAAACAAAAACCAAGCAAAAACAGGCAGTCTTGTTTGTTTAGGGGGTCAGCCCCAGCAGTGCTCAGGGCTTGAAACCTGACTCTGTGCTCTGGAGACTCTGTGCAGTGCCAACATCAAACCTGGTCAGCAATGTGCAAAGCAAGAACCTTACGTGCTGTACTACCTCTCTGATTCTTGGGGTTTGTTCATTTTTGTGGGTTTTTTTAATTAAATCACCATGAGATACACCATTAAAAGGCTGTTCATGATGGGTTTCAGTCATACAATGTTCCAACACTCATCCCTTCACCCCCTAATGTTCCCAGTTTCCCTCCTGTCACTCTACCCCTCCTAGCCTATTTCTATAGCAGGCACTTTCCTTCTTTCTCTCTCTCTCTTTCCTTGTGGGCATTGTGGTTTGCAATACAGATACTGACCTCTCAGATTCTAATATATCGATTTTGAAATGAGCAAAAGAGCTGAGTAGACTTCTTTTGTGGAGAAAACAGGCCACTGATCAATATGCACGTGAAAAGATGCCCGCTCTCATTAGTCATTAAGGAAACGTGAACTGCTAAAGTAAAGATCCCAGTAGAAATCACACCCACTAGAATGGTAGTAATGGAAAAGGTGATAGGACATATTGGCAAAGATGGGGGGCAACAGACCAATCAAACATTACTGGTGGAAACATGAAACTGTGCAACCACTTTGGAAAACAGACTAGCACTTCCTAAGAAGAATGAATGCAGTTACCTTTATAACCGAGCAATTTGACTCTAAGCCATCTGTCCAAGAAAACAGCAACTAAAAAAAGTCTAGGTCTGCACCAAACTTCCTCTATGAGTGCTCATAGCATTGTGATTCATAAACACATGAAAGTGAAACTGTCCAGATGCCAACCAGTAGACACATTCCTGGAAACTCACCCCACACCATAGAGCCTGCTCCCCAGAAACACTCTACTGGGTCTGAACAGCCTCTTCCCCATGGCAATTTGAGCAACCACAAGTTTTCTATCAGGACAAGAATGGCAGAGAGAATACGAGTTGGTGGTAAGGAAAGACATCCAACATTCTGAGGCAGCAGCTGGGAGGTGGCGTCACATGAGAACATTCTCCAGATCTTTCCACGCAATGACAATCCCAGTGGAAATGTCCCCTCTGGAGGAATCCCTTTCATGAAAACAAGAGAACATTATGCACAAATAGTATCTTACTCTGACCTGTAGGCCCAAACTTGTGGGCCTCTGGGGAGTTGCCCGTCACCCCATGGCCAATTGCATAAACCCAACCTGGGACAGAGGCACCCAATTCAATTTTGCCACTCAGTACTCTGCACAAAATGAACATTCAACACGCGCTGGTTAAAAGGGCCAGTGGTTGAGTGAATCGGGGTGATGCAGGCTGGGTAACTGGACACTGGGTACTTGTGAGCTATCTCAGGGTGAGGCAAACAAAGTCATGAGGTTGAAAACCAAACTGGCTGTGTGCCAAACCCAAAATGTACTCTCCTTGTCCACCATTACCACGTAGGCAGAATATCTGAAATGGGGGTGAGGTGCATGAATTCTAAAGAATCTCCCACCCCTCTTTAGAAAGAGTCATTTGGTAAATGATAACAAGGACATTTCTAGTATGAAGGGAACAGAGAGATCCCCACACAATGGAAGGAGAGGCCACCTGGAGAGAGAGCTGTCATTCTGTGGGGTATCCCATGGAAGTGGGGCCCAGGAGGGCACCCATGCAGCAACAGCAGTGCCCATGGGCAAGAGTTAAGGAAACTGACACTGTGTCTGTCATACATCATTTAAACTGATTACTGGCTCTGGATAATTCCCTCCCCCAAGCGCAGGGCAATAGAACCAGAAGGCACTACAAAGGGAGAAAAACTCCCCAAAGGGGCCTGATGCAGAAGGCACACATTGATGCAGAAGGCACACATTTTACCCAGGTGAGTCATGAAGAAGGGCCATACAGACACCCCAGGCCCAGCTCCTTCCTGGAATGACCCCAGGAGAAACATTTTCAGGCCAGAACTTCAAAAACCTATTCAGCTTCTGCAAGCGCCAGGACTGATAAGGGTGAAACAGATCCCCAAGGAGCACTGTGTCCTTGGCCAGAGCACTGGGGCGAACTAATTTCTAATAATGAGGCTGGAAGCTCCAGTGTTTGTCGACGAAACAGGCTTATTCATGAAGAGTAAATATGTCAACTAATTCAAGCGGGTGCTAAATCTCCATCGTTTCTCAAGTTCAGGTTTCCCGGCTTAATAAAATGTGGTGCACGCCTTCAATGTGCACAGCCGAATCTGCGAGATTGCAGAAAGTCCCATTAAGCTGGAGCTTGTGGGCTAATGAGGGTAAGTCCATTTTGCAGTAATGAATTGTTGGTAATAGCCCATCATGGAGCAGATGTCTCATCCGTCACTACACCCGAATTCCTGCCTGGCCCTCCAGAGCGCTCAGCTAGCACAGGGTGGCGGCCCCACTGGGGGAGGCATCTTCATGCCTCGGGACTCCAGGGCAGGGGCCAGGCCGTCCCAGGCAAAGAATGAGGTGTCGGTAGAGAATGACTGCAGCCCTCCAGAGCCTCCCTATGACAAACTATGCCGCCACCCACCTGCCACAGAACTTCAAATATTCCCCTTCTCATTGCTTGTTATTAAAATGTGGAAGTAACAGGTGCACTTCCACACCCATTACCACTCATTTTCACTGCAGGGAGCCCTGGGCCCAGAGGGAATGTGAGGCGGCTGGCACTATGCTAAAGAGAGTGACTCAGCAGCGCCCTCAGCAGGTGGGCCCAGAGCTTACACAACAGTCCAATCAACTCTTGCTCCTTCTACATGTTCATCTCTGCAGATTTCCAGAACCTGGCAAGCAAATATCTAGAAAAAACAAGATGCTGTCTGATAAATGTTCACTGGATAACTAAATTTTTGTCCTCACCACCCCTAAGGAAATCTGCCATTTACAGACTAGTTAACTTAGTCCAGGGAGACCTATTTGATGTGACCAAATGCATGGGGTCAAGGAGGAGCAAAGCTTGGGAACACAGACAACCAAAGCAAATCCTCTTTGTCAAAGAAGATGCGCTAACATGAGAGTCACACTGCGGGTGCCCCTGGAAGTAGCCCTGAGAATCTAGAATGTTCGGAGCCCCCTGAGAGCTGGCTATGACTGGGAGTGCAAGAGACAGGAGAATACAGTGAAGGGTACAGTGAATACAAATACTTTAGAAAGATTACAGGCATGAGGAAAATGGGGGAAATCAAGAAATTAATGACTGGTATTAAATAACAAAATTCATCTGAATAAATTGGGAGATATAATTGGCTTTATTAAATGTCTGCTCATGAAGCAACAGCAGTCCATCCAGCAAATCCAAAGGAACCAGGTAAGTCCTAAAAAATGGATTTTTATAGTCATTAAGAGGATGGATCAATATTTTCTTTAGCCAAAGAAAAGACGCCTTCAGGGCAGACAACCTTACCTTAGAAAAAAGGCAGGGGGCTCTTATCTGTTATTATTAAAAGGGGCTAGGTGGGATGATATTGGGGGCAAAGGAAATCTAAGCCTACAATTAAGTTAGATATTAAATATGGCTTGAGAAACTGGGCTTGGACGAATCAGAACCAAGAGAGTAGCAATAGAAACATGCCATCATTTGAGATACCTTCTGAAGAACACAGAGTGATGCTGGCAATTAACTAATGAGAAGGGAGTAGGGCATACAGAGGCTATAAGGGCATTGAACAGTTCAAACCCACCTAACTGAAAGCACAGATTTGACAGTGATGGGAACTTTGCCCCGGAAGCAGCAGACTGTCAGCTGAGAATGGTTCAGTTCTGTTGTGAACACGTGGGGTACGATAACAACAGAATATCCAGGGGAAGCAGCTCACGGGCAGTGAGAATCTTTAAGTCAAAATCTCCAAGGCACTGAGCAGAAGCCACAAGACTTGGTGTGACATCGAAGAAGGGCAGAGAGTGAGTCAGATCAGAATATCCATTCATGCACACACATAGGGGCAAAGGGACAGCACGGAAGGGTGTCCTGACCCTTGGGTGCTCTCATAAGAGTACCTCTGAAGGGAAGTGACAGCGCCAAGCGTGGTGGAGAGAGGGGTGGAAAATCAAGAGACAGGCTGCTGAATTTTCAAAGGTGGACTGGCCGTGTTCTTTCTAAAAGGACAAGTTCAGAGTTAGGGACAGTGCAGAAAAATATAAATAAAGCAGGGAGTGGTGTGGAGAAGATGCTATGAGAGAGGGCAAGTGAAATCTCCCCTCAATGGTGGGGACAGTAGAGCATGATTTGTCCTTTTGTTCCTTTCAGAGAGGAGTGATTTTGCAAGGAAAAAGGAGAGTGAGGAGAGAGGAAAGATAAAAAGGAACAGCTAGGGCCAGAGCAATAATACAGTGGGCGGGGCATTTGCCTTGTAAGCAGCCAACCTAGTTTCAATCCCCAACAGTCCATATGGTCTCCGGAGCACTTCCAGAGGTAATCCCTGAGCCTCATTGAGTGAGACTCAAAAAGCAAAAAATCAAAATAACAGTTTAGGAGCCTAAGGTGTGACTTATAATGTTCCACATTATACATTAGTGTGTGTATGTGTGAGACGGGGGAAAGGTGTAAATAGCATGAAGTTACGAGAGGAGGAGGAAGAAGATGGAGAGAAGGAAGGCAGAGGAGTAAGCCAGGAGAAACAAAAAAAGTAAATTATTTACTTTAAAAAAATCAATGAAAAATATTTCCCAAAGAAGACTCGTGGGGAACAGGAGAGGCCCCAGTGGCAAAGGACTGGAATTAGAAGCATCCAAGACTCTCCAAAGCAGAAGTGAGGCAGCTGTAGAACCTGTCTACACCCAATAACAAGGCCTGTGGAATGCCAAGGTCAGTGAATGTCAGTGGGAAACAAGCCCTGAGATACCATTTGATCCATCTCACCCATGTCACCCACCCAGGACTGGGGAAGTGGCTGAAGCCAGACCATGTCACTAGTGAGGGTTTCCCCCTGTACACAGTGTAACTCCACCCTGAGGGGTTGCCCTGCGCTGCCTTCCCAGCAACAATTCCAGTGGTCTATGATTTACTCTTTCCAATAATGATGATTTTGAAAATACACAGGAAACATGATTTCACTTTGGTAACTTCAGCTTTTCAGATTTTTTCCTTAAAACAACTATTTAAAAACAAAAAAACAGCAATACACTGGGTAAAGCAATCATTTGTCAGATGGTATTCTGGGATTCTGCAAACATAGGCTAGTGCGAGCAGGGTTATTATCAGCGCGGTTCTGGAGCACAAGCAGGGTTGCCAACCCAGGCAAGCCCCCCGCCCACCCTACTCTGAGCCAGGAGCCTGTCCTCTGCTAGAGAGGGGCGGCTCCCCAAAGGTGGCCCACACGCAGAGAGAGGAAAGCACCTGAGAAAGGCAGGGAGACCAGACAGACACAGGCAGAGCTGCCACTGGTGACGCTCTCCCTCCGGAATACTCGCGGCTTCCAGCCTGAGCTGATGCAGAGGCACTTTTGAGAGGCGGCCTGAAGAGAAAATGTAATTACTTTTTCCTGCACTTGAATTTCAAGGCAGTGTCCTTTCAAAATAAGACAAAACGGCACTTGAGGGGAGGAAAGGAGGCAGCAGAGAAAAGGATCATTCGCACTGAAGCCTGTGACATTTCACCAGAGTGACAACTCCCTTTGGGAGCAGCTGGTGCAAATGTCACTCCGCTGAGACAGTCCTCAGAAGCCAGCACACACACTGGGCCCAGCAGCAAAGAGCATGAACCGCTCCTCTCCCCAGTCACTCCCACCCCACTCCACCTCAGACCCCAACTTTCAGGGTAAGAAGTTGGAAGCAGTCTCTGAACGGGGCCACCAGCCCCAAGGGCTCCAGGCACTGTCACTTTCACTGTGGCCCCACAGATACCCAGGGGGTCCTTTGCAGAGAGAGCAAAACCAAATCCACCTCTCCTATGCGGAGCAGCAAACCAGGAGAGAAAGGATCAAAGGAGATGATTTTCCTCAAATTGCTGGACCCCTCTGTCTGTTTCTTCACCTGGAAAGAGTGACGATCCAGCTCCCGGGGGTCCTGGAGACAGGAGCATGTCACCACCACTGAGCAAAGAGCAGGAGCTCGACCCACAATATTCTCAAGCACAATTTTAAAGTCACCATGACAGCACAGGGCAGGAGAGTGGAGATCCATAACCCCACCGTGAGGATGAGCCCATTCCCTCCTGGAACTGACAAGCCCCTAGGGCTAAGAGGCCCCCTGACAAACTTGACCCACAGCTAAATGCTATTCCTAATCAGCATTGTGTTCTGGTTTGATTTTTATTTACTAGAAAACAATAATTTATGCTTACATATACTTTTTTAAAAATACCATGAGCTGCCATTTTGCATGGCTTGGTGACATCTCCTTGGTACCGGCACAATGTCTGGTAGAGGCTATGAAGTGGGTACTTACTTTGGAGGAGGTCCTTGAAGTCCTTGCTGAGCTGCATCCAGTTGTTGCTGTCCAAATGCTGATCTGGAAGGAGGCCCGGCTTCTTCTAGCAAACAGAGATATCTCATGTAAAACCAGGCCTTCTAATGGCAATAGAGGGTTCACTTCTATGAGGACCCTAGAAAATAAATTCAGAGAGTTAGCAACAGAGATCAACATCAAGGGCTAGAGTCTCAGTACAGCATGTAGGGCCCCATACCTTGCAGAAGGCTGACCTGGGTTAGATCCCCAACACTACATATCGTCCCCTGAACCCATCAGGAGTGATCCCTGAGTGAAGAGTCAGTAGTATGCCTTGCTCAGCACTCAGCCCAAAAACCAAAACAGAAAAAAGTCAACAACATGGGGCCAGAGAGAGCATGCAATGGGTGAGTACATGCTTTGCATGCAGGAGGCCAAGGTTCCAGTCCATGCACCAAATCATTCACATATTATCAAGCAAGAAGTATCTCCCAAGCACTGCCAGATGTGACCCAAATCCCACCTCATCAACCAAAACAACCAACAAAAAAAAGACACAAGAAAGAGAAAGTGAAATAGAAAGCCTATTGGACAAGACAGCAATGTGGACATCCTCATTCTGGGAAACAGTGGTGATTCATCAGTTCTGGATTAGGGAGAAATCTGCTCAACAACAAACAGTTTCTCTTAGGGTTTTAGAAATGCATCACTCTGAACGTCACCAGTCAGAGGCTCCAGTCAGGTAAAACAATATAAGATATGTGGATGATCACTCCTCAAACAATATAAGATATGTGGATGATCACTCCTCAGAGCAGGGTTCAAACTGCCCCCAAGTCTTCGTTTGATTCATGTTTTTAAGGGTTGGAGTGATAAGACAGCCTGGTAGGGCACTTGCCTTGCACACCAGATTCCATCCCTAGTACCCCATGTGGTTCCCCAAGTCCTGCCAGAAGTGATCCCTGCCTGAGTGTAGAGCCAGGGGAGAGGTGTGGCACTCCCTTCCCCCCAAAAACAAACCAAATTAAACAAAAAATCATATACACTGTTCAGTCTTCCTAAGCTTGTCGTTTCTCACTTGAAAATGGAAAGAATAAATGGTCAGAAACCCCAAAGCTATGCTCATAATCTGATTTACAGTTTACTGTAATAAAAACATCTAGAGTGAATCCAAAGATACATTTTCCTCAAAACTCCAAAGGTTGTAATGTTTTGTGGGGTGTTATTTTTAACATATACTTTTGTTTACAGAAAGCTTATAGATTTTTAAAGAAAGATCTTTTAATTCCAGCAAAACACATCTTTGGGAAGCAAACTCTTGAGACCTTAAGATGATAGCCCAGGTCTCCTAATTGAAACTAAAATACCTATGAGGGACTGAGCCAGCACTCAAGCGCTGACTTGCAAGGCTGATTACACAAAGTTCAATGAGAGAAGGAGCTTTCTAATGAGGAAAGTGCCCGCCAGTGGAGAGGCTCCTTCACTACAAAGAGAATCTCCTCCATGCACCGAGCACTTCTGGGACTCGGCATAGATGTTCTGGTACAAAGAAGGTCAGCGACCAGGTCCCCAGCTATATATCAGGTCACACTTACTTCTTAGAGACAGACAGACCAGTGAATAGTCCAGGAGCTGCCTGCTACACACAGCCAAGGAAAAGGGAACCCAACTGATGTTTTCTTGCAAATTAGGTGCTTTGACAACTCAGGCAGTGAAACACACAGTATCTGTGGTTAATTAACAAGCTGGAGGAAAACAAATGTGAATAACTGAATAACTGATTGATGCATGAGGATGAGACACTGGGAAAATACCCAGCAGAGCTCTGCCTGCCAGCCTGCCCTTGGAGGAAGTAATTTGTATTTCATAGATTCCCCCAAAAATTGTGCAGAGATGTTCCCTACTGGGTGGAGGAGCCACCCTTGACGGTGAGGAGGAGGAAAGCAGAGGTTGATGCCCCTGTCCTCTTTGGCTCTTGTTCCCTGAGGGTACTGGCCATGGGAGGGGGTACAGAGACCTGTCTGCAGGGAGAAGGAGCACTACAGGTCGGAGGCAAAGCAAGCCCGCAGGACCTGAGATGAGAGCAAGATTAACTAGGGCCATCATGGTTGATGGAGGCAGGGCCCTTTGTGGGAAAAGTCAGATGAAATCAGACAGTGACTCACATCATGAAACATGAGTCACATGGGTGGAAGCGTCGCTCAAGTGGGAGATTATTTGCCGAGCTCAGGCAAGACCCTGCCTGGCTTCCATATCTGGTACCAATGGCGCCTCCTCTGGGATCACCACATGTGGCAGAGCGGCCCCTGAACACTATCAGGTATACACCCGGCAGCCCTGGGTCCCCCAAGGAGCCCCTTTGGAAGCAAAGGACAAACACAAGCTCCAGTAGAGTCTGGATCTTACTCTGAGGGTGATGGGAAACATCAGAGGAATCTGAGTGAAGGAATGGTACGACATGATTGACATTTTCAGGACAAAGGAATCCCCGACCCCTACCTCCCACAGGAACTTTATCTCTAGGGAGCCAAGAAGGTGACCAGGGATCCCACTTAGGAGGTGATGGCTGATGTGGCAGAGTCATGAGGGCAAACTGGACTGGTGGGAAATGGGACAGCAGCTGGGATCTGTCAAAGGGCGACAGAAGAAACTGAGTCAAGTGAGTGCCAACAGCAGCACAGATGAGCACCTGATAGAGGCCAGAACTGGGTATGGTGTGAACCCAGCAACAGAGGCAGAAGTTGCAGCACATGTACAGCCGGAAGTATTGCTCGGCTGTAAAGAAAACCCTGCCATAGGCAACACCTCAGAGGGAGCAGGACGGTCTTGAGTCAGACAAGGAAAGACAAGCACTGCTCGATTCCACCTCTGTGACCCAGAGAGAAAAAACAAATAGATGAACTAAGTAAAACACTGATCACCTTTTAGACCCGAAGACCAAACAGTGGTTGCCAGAGGGGAAGGAGACAGTGCGGTTCATGGACTGGGTTCAAGGGAACACGTCGGCGAAGGGACAGAGTGGATTTTAATGATCTGGCCGTGCAGATACGTCATGAGGCACACTTGAAACTTAAGTTATCTTCCAATGTCACTCCCAACATGAAGTTAAATAAAAATAAGAAATAAGTATTTTTATATAAAGAAATCAAATGGGAGGGGAGGGAGCAGCGAAGTGTTAGGATTTAGCCTGAAGCACCAGTAGGCATACTTCTCTGGTGGAGAAGCCTGAAGGAAAAAAAACAGTTGGGGGCTTTGAATTGAAGGTTGGTCTAGTTAGACACTCAGCAGAGACTGAGACTGCGGGGCAAGGGCCACATGAGGCATCAGCAGACACAGAATCCGAAGGCTTGAGCTGTGGAGAGCCTCGGGCGGGCTCTGCAAAGGGCAGAGTCTGAGTACTGAGTCAGAGCAGAGGTCAAGAAGCAAACGGTACAGAACAGGAGAAAAGGGCAGAGAGAGGAAAACTGGATGGGCTTTCTGGGAAGCAGACAGGGCCAGGGAGCGATGGCTCGAAGGGCTGGAGCACATACTATGCATGCACCAGGTCCCAAATTCCATCTCTGACACCTTGTGCCACCAATCCATGAGCACTGCAGGGTATGACCCTAGTGCGCCTTGCATGTGACTAACACTAAGTTAGTGGCCCCTGACATGATCCCCTGTCACCGCTAACCAAGCAACCCAGATTGCCGACAGAATGGGCCCCCAGGTCTTCTGAAAGAAGATGAAGAAAAAAAAAACTCTATTTTTCTAATGTATCTAGAAAAGAAAGAAATGGTCAAGTATATAAACTGCTGCTAAGAAATCAAGGGGAAGAAGAGAATAAACACTATCCTTGGCAAATGATCCTCATTGGCTATCAGGGCACTTTTGAAGGAAGATGGAGAAAAGTCCCCATGGAATGGGTGGGAAGGAATGAGAGCAGGTGACACCCAACACAGTGTATCCTCTGAAGTCCTCTGCCCTTCAGAAGAGCAGAGATAACTGGGAACTAGGAGGATGGTAACTAGGGGGATCTAGGGGGCAGGACATTTGAAGGTTGTCTGTGTTTTAAAGGTTAGTAAGCTGAGTGGACATGAGTGTTTATCTGCAGGCTATTAGAAAAGAACTAATCCTGGGGCTGGAGAGATAGTACAGGGTAAGGCGCCTGCCACTCAGTGCCCATCTCCCTGCTCAGACCGCGCGCCCTCAGCACAGTTGCCCTGATGTCCCTGCTGGCCCCCTTGCTCCCCTCCACAGCCCTAATCAAAAACAATTTCTACTTCTTCCAAGTTCTCCTAGGAGACTAGCACTAACCTGATAAATTAATTCACGTTAATGCAAATTATGGCTTAATATGTCACCCTTCCCAGACAACATTTACATTTTTTAAAGGTGCTTCAGTTCCTTAAACTTAAAAGAGTATCATGGGGATGTCATGCATTGTAGCAAGCAAGTCAGGGAGACATGAGAAAACAGCAGCACTTTCCAGGAACCTGAGGTCAAACGGAAAAGGTCCTGCCCACTCTTGAGGGCAACTAAAGACCTCAGGGGTGAAGATACTCTAGTATCAAATTGCTAAGACCAGAATACTCCTATATTAAGAAAAGATGCTTAGAATGCACTTGGCTATTTGCCTGTATTACTCTAATATATGCAGATGAGAGTCTTCGTGCAATCAAAATAAGTCTATGAGAGTGGTTTGCATAATTTCCTCTCTGCAAAGGGAATGTGAGTTCCCTGAGGACAGAAGAACTTGGAAAAGGGAAGCACCTGCCTGGGGTGCATGCAGGAGATTGCTGGCCAGCCTCTGAAGGCCTTCTGCAGTGGTCAGGGTGCCAAGCGGGCGAAGAGCAGGACAGGCCTGCTCCAGCTGCGTCTATGTTCTCACAGAGACAGAGGGAAGATTGGCTCCCAGAAGACCCAACGCCCAGAAGAAGTTCTGATGTGCCTTGTAGCTCCCAAACCAGCAGAAGCACTTCTGAGGCATGTGGGTCCCCCTGCACGTGGGAGCCAAACAGCTGATGTCAAGGTTTGCCATGAGAAGCCCTCCAGCTGGTACAGACCTGGCAGTCAAAACACAAATAACCATCCTTTGTCTTAGCTTCTGTGGGTCTGTGAATGAAAGAGAACAGCCTTCCTGGGCAATCCTCGTCACCCCCATAGGTCTGGTCTGGAGGGAGCTGACCCCTGAACTCCAGGCACAAAAACACCAGCACCCAGGGATGCCCTGCCTGGGGCTGAGCAGCTAACAGGATGGACACCTCAAGAGAAGAGTCAGTGTCCACCAGGGCCTCTGTGGCTGCCTCCAGGCCGCCCATTTGGTTTCAGCTTCGAACCAGCAGGGAGCCCACCACAGGAACCAGCTATGACTAGGTAGGGACAGAGAGACAGGCCCAAGGGGTTGCATTCCCCACTGGATGCTACGTCTGTCCTCATCACTCAGAGAGGACAAGGACAAGGGCTGCTCCAGGGCCCACTCAAGGTAGGGGTGCCCAGCATGCCAGTTTTCTCATTGCTTCTACAGCCAGAGGCTCTCCTGAGTTTATCTTCCACCATCTCATGCTTCCAGACGCCTGTCCTCCGGGAGATCAGCCACCAAACAGAGGCAACTGAAAGCTTCAGGCCCATTATCTACACTGTGCCTCCTCAAGCCAGTTCCATCTTTCCAGTTCAAAGACCACATTCCACTGACTCACCTTCCTTCCTCTCCAAATCAGCCTCAATCACCAGCACTCCTCAGCCCCTCAGGAAGCTCCTCTCCTCATGCTTTCCTGTGGGATTCTGGGAATGACTCCGAATATCACGCAGAATCCCAGAGAGAGAAAAGGAAGATAGATAGAACAGGGCTGTGTCAAACTGTGTGGCTGTGAAAATGGTGGTGCACTTTCCAAAATTCATGAAAGAGAACAATACACAGATTGAAAAAAGCCAAACGAATATAAGAAGGATGGAAAAAAACCACCCCCACACAATTCCAACACAGAGGAAAAGAAAGTCAGGGGAAAACTTTAATCCTAAAAGACATAATCCAAAAGAGCAACAGTTAGACTAATAATCAACTCAGCAGCATGAAGTCAAAATGGCATCTTTATTGTACTCCAGGGAAGCAGGGGCCTAGCTAGAATTCTATTCTGGACCTAAACAGACACCCTGTTTAGGTGTCTTTAAAGGCAAATGAAATGAAGACATTTTCAGCTCCCAAACGCCAGAACTCACAAAGGGCAATCCTCAACCACTGGAACTTTTTAAACCCAAACTTTCCCTCCAGTCCCTCTTCCCTGCATCACTGAAGGCTCAATAGCCACAATGGTCATGCCTGAGGATTCTCAATAGGATCCAGAAAATCCCAATTCTGTGACCCACCCCCAAATGTAAAGCTGTTCTTTGGGTTCAAAGAAAATTATCTCAGAGAGGATATGATTAAGGAATAAATGAAGAAATTCAAACATAGAAAAAGTGTGGAGAGGTCTAAATATTGACTATATCGAATAATTAGAGTCCTTGAGGGGATAAAAACACGAATTACATAGCGATAATATATAAGCCACAACAATTAGAAGAGAAATCTAAAACAGGGCCTGAAAGAAAGTTCAAAGGGCTCAGCGAAAGCTTTGCAGTTCCATCAGTACCTGGGTGGCCCCCCTCCAGGAGTGAGCCCCAAGCACTGAGCACAGCCAGGTATGACACAAACAAACAAAAAATTAAGAATCTAAAGATCTTCTATTGTCTGAAATCAAAAAGCTCAGTTAACTTCAGACTTTAGCAAATGAAGTCCACATAAAATATTTTATCAGGTATCACCAAACATCACTAACAAATCAAAACTGAGTAAATGTCCCCAAACTAATTAGACTTTTTTTCATGGAAATCCTCCAGAAATGAAAAGAACGTTAGCCTTGTCAACCAATGGAAACCACATAGTCCCATGGAGACAGGTGCAAACTAAATGTGACAGTAGCCAGATATGAGCTGCTAAGCCCTACTGGAGAAACCGAGCTATTCCCGCTGGGCTCCAACCAAACCATTGCTCTTCCATGCTTGGATGCAGCACACTCGAATCATAAGGATACAGAAGGTCAAAAGCAGAAGCATCTATATTAATTTTTTGCTTAATAATCCAATAACATTCTTCTATGTTGTATGCATTTTCTTTAATATCACATTTAAAAAAAAACTTTTCAAAGTATTTCAATGTTCCTACTATTGAGAGGCAGTGACATCATGTAAAATAGAACATATTTTTCAAATCAATGGAGAATATGAAAGGATATAAAACATATTTCACAGAGCTTAAGACAGAAAACAAAGGGTAAAAAGAAACATAAAAATGGAAATATAAAATCAGTGAAAACTACAAAATCAAATAAGTCATAAAATAAAATAAATTTAACTATTTTATTGAAGTAAAAATATTGGGGCCGGAGCGATAGCCCAGCGGGTAGGACGTTTGCCTTGCACGCGGCCAGCCCATGCCGGCCAGGGTTCGATTCCCGGCATCCCATATGGTCCCCGAGCACCACCAGGAGTGATTCCTGAGTGCAGAGCCAGGAGAAACCCCTGAGCATTGCCAGGTGTGACCCAAAAAAGCAAAAAAAAAGTATATATATATATATATACTTCAGCTGTGCTACAAATTTTTGGCCCTCTGTATGCTGTGCTCAAGAAATAGGTGGAGGGGCTGGAGAGAGGGGACAGTGGGTCAGGGGGCTCGCCTTGCACATAGAAGACCCAACTTTGATCCCCAGCACCGCAGTCTCTTGAACCTGCCAGGAATGATCGCTGAGCACAGAGCCTAGAGTCATCCCTGCGCACTGCCACGTGTAGCCCCCAAACAAGGAAATAGGCATAAAGCAAAATAGCAAAGAAAAAAAATGTGTGAAATTTTTTAAAAAATGACTATTTTTCAGACAAGTACAAAAACAATGCAGCAGAGAAATGACAACGTTTAATCCTTAAAAGACTTTATTCCAAGCAAAAAGCATTCAATAAGACATAAAATGTCACCTTATATTTATAAAAATTACAAGCCCCAATGAAAGTATAATAGTCATAATTCTTATATGTCAAATAATTCAGCATCAAACTATTAAAATGCAGAATTTGTTGGCAGCACAGAAAAAATTAATCAACACAGTAATTATTGGCTACTTAAACACCAACTCTTTCTTAAAAGATTAAAAGAAAACAGAGGATTTGAATAAAATTAACAGGTGGAATAGAAATACATCAAACAATGTACCCTACAATCACCAAACACACCTTTCCACATGCCTTCAAAACTGTTCTAAACCATTTAGACTAAGCCCCAAAGAAAGCTCCCATAAGCTCCTACATGCACACACTGCAAGCAATGTTCTCTGACAACATAATAGGAATTAACCACCCAAAAATATGTAGGTGACTTAAAACTAGAAACTTAAATTTATCTTCCTAAATTAAATATCTCAGAGAGAAAATTATAAGTGATCAGTTTTCAGTATCAGCAATCCACAGATGTATGTACAATTTGGCTTCTTTATTAGTAGAAATTAATTTGAATTAATTCTAAACTTCAAAACCTTGGGCCCAGGGAGAGCTCAGGGCAGGTGGGTGTGGGCAGGCTACATGCCTGAGCCCACCAACAATCTTCAGCAACACCCCACATGGGGAGGGTGTGATCTTGGCAGCACAACGGTTTAGAATCCCCAGTGCCACAACTGAGTGTATATGCATACCACAACCAAAAGTCTACAAACCCCATTCACTGACGCCACAATGACAATGACAGGAGAGACATGTCAACAAAGACTCTGTGGGGCATGTTCCACAGGAAACCCCAATCTCATGTGAGAGTGCATCACATCGACCAAGACCAACATCAAAACCTGGAGCAGTGGGGTCAGCTCAAGGACCGAGAGCAGGAAGCTCAGAGGACAGGCTGGAGCCCACTGCCTGGAGAGGGGTGTGTAAACCCACGGGAGCCATTACCTGAGAATTTGGAAGAAGCTGATGTGGTAGAAGTAGTAGAGAGTAGGCCTGAATGCATTTGTGGATGTTTAAGGAGGAGAGGAGGTTATCAGACACACACCTTCAAAGAGTGACCATGAGAGACGAGTTGGAATCAGGGGCGAGACTGCAGCCCAGCAGACCAATCATCCAAGACACAACTGAGGGAGCACTGACCCGCCAGAGGAAAGATGAATCATGTGGAGGGAAAAACAACTTGATCTGGATTCCTTTGAAGGAACAAATAAAAAATTAACTTCACCTAATATATTAGGAATGAGTAGCAAATTATACTCAAAACGAGGTGTTTTTAATATAACTGAATGTTGGGAAAGGCTGTCCCTGGTCTCACTCCTCTTTCAACCCAGACTCAGTCACAAAGAAAGGGGCCTAGAGCCTGGAACATTCCTATTCCTAGAAATTTGAGCACTGACACACCGTGCAGGAGTTCCCCCCCACCACCACCACCACCCCCCCAGCTCAGACTCCCTGTTTGCCGCCTTTATTCTGCTTCAGCCCTCTGATGTCCAACTCAGACCACCCCCACTCTGTTTCCCCTTTCTGCTCCAGCCCAAGAGGGGTGAACAAAGATCATGGAGTAGCTGAGAGGGGCTTGCTGGTGCTCTGGCTCAGCTTCGAGGAGCATGTTGTCACCCAGGGCCTGACACTGAGTCCCTGGCAACTCCAACCCCTGACAGAGCGGACAGAAGTGCTGCTTCTAGTAAGGGGCAGCAGACACCAAGTGATGGCCACGGAAAAGCAACACCAACAGCAATGAGGGAAGAAGGTGAAAAGGGGGAGGAAGAGGAGGAAGAAGAGCCCAAAGTTGCAAAGGAAATGAGGAATCGACACAGATATCCCAGTTAAGAAGGAAGAGAAGGCTATGGTTTCTGAAGACTCCAGAAGATCAGTACAACAGGAGATGATGAAATTCTTAATAAGGAACATGCTGTGTCCATCCTGGGGTCTTCAAGGTCAGTGTTCGCTATGCAGGGGGCTGTCTGGTTTACAGAAGGGAATCATATGTGATCCCTTTATGTCACACTGACCAACTTCACCTGGGACAGGAGCTCGGAAAAGTCGAGCAATGTGGTCCAGTAGGAGCAGAAGAATGGAGTCAATCTCATACCTGATTCCAGAACTTCAAAACATCAGAAGAAACCCAACTGTGACCTAAAGAACCAGAGATTGAGATAAGGCTGCAAAAGAAGCCAGTAGAAAAGGACACATGGAACCATGAGGGATCCAGGAAATCAAAGTTAAGAGAATAATCCATGGTAAAGAGAAAAGACATGGGATAGAAGAATATTGAATTAACTGTTGGGATAACTAGAGAAGAAATGGTGAAGGCACATTTGTGGTAGGAAATTCTAATAACTGCAGGTTCTGAGTTTTTAGAGCTGTCTACCTGGACATCTTAGGAGCCCTGATTCGTTATCACTAAATTTCACTAGAGATAAAAAAAAAAGCCTGGAGAGTAGAAACAGGATTCAGGGATGAGACTTAGGTTTCTAGCTTGGGTAAACAAGCAAATCTGGTGTCATCCACTGAAATGGAAAATCCATAGGCAGGAACAAAGTTCAGAAGGATGATGGTGCTCAGCCTTGGGGAATGTGATGTGACTGTGGGTCTTTCATGTAGGGACACCCGCATGTGGATGTCTGAGTTGTCACAGAGTGGAAATTTAATAGCGAAGCCTGGGATAACAATGAAGGTTTTATCCCCATCAGCACGTGGTTCATAAGTAAAATGGTGAGTGTGGATGAGAGCAACCAGGATAAGTGCGTAATGGTGAGAAATACCAGGGGATGAGGCCGAAGCCCCAGATAGCATCAATATTTCAGTGGCTAATGGACAAAGGAAAATCACAAACGAGCCACAGGAGGTACACATATGTACGGTACAATGGCAAAAGAGTCCATAGAAGGCCCAAGGAATAAGGTTTCAAAGAGGACTTAATCCAAAATGTCAGATGCAGCAGGAAAGTTAGAAAAAAGTTCACTGGCTTGGAATTTAGGAAAGCATGGCAAACATACTTTCAAATAAGACATCGAAATGGAAGTAAATTTACAATGAATTATAACTCATCTGAGCCATCATGTCAGATATCACTTGTGACTGACAGAAGGCCAGAGTCTCAGAGCGCTCCCCTATAAACTCCAAGCTGAGGGGTTGAAAAATGTGTGAATATGTGCATTTTACCTTTCTGAAATATAAGTCTTCTGTAAAAATGGAGTAGGAAGAAACTAGAGTGAGCCAGAAGCATGAAGCCCACCGGGTCCTCGGGGCAGCAGGCCCAGAGACAGGGCCTGAGGTGTCAATCCTATAAAGATGGCAAAGTCTTAGCACCACCTCCCTTGTCTGAAGCCAAGACTGGGGCTGTGTTCTCGGCAAATGAAGGTATTTGCTTTGCTTTGCAACATGGTCAAAGTAAGCTACTTTTTCATGTGGCAGTGATAGAGAAAAGCAGGCTTTGAAACGGAAGGACAGAAATAAACAGGCAACCTAGCAGTTAAATATGGTGGTATGAAACCATAAAATTCCCTCTTCTCCTTCACAATATCCCCGTCAAATGGAAATGAAAAATTGAAAATGCTATAAGCCAGGAAGTCAACGAGGATAGAAGAAGAGAAGTGGCACCAGATGGTGGATGATGGAGAGGAGGAAGGGCTCTGAACAGACCCAAGACGGCTGAACAATACCTAGTGCAAACAAAGGCAGCTCAACCCAAAGCATCTTGTCACACACTAGAAGCTCTCCACTGTCTGTGGCATCAAGAGTTCTAGAAGACAGAGGTGAGACTTGGGGCGGAAAAACCTGGACTTCATCAACTGGGGGCTGGGAGAAGGGGGAAGCACATAGATCTCCAAGCACTCTTCAGCCCTCTACGGAACCAAGCAATAAACTTCCCCCATGCCAGGATGAGACAGATGATTCACGCTGTGCTGAAACCAAGTGATGAGGAGAGAAGTCCAATAGAAGATGGGGGACAGATGCCTAATTAAAACCAGGATAAAGTGCCATAGTATAGCCAATAAGGTGCTAACAGTGCACGTGGTCCACCTGGGTTCAGTCCCGGCATCCCATTTGGTCCCCTGAGCACCACCAGGAGTGATGCTGGAGTGCAGAGCCAGGAGTAACCTCTCAGCATTGCCAGGTGTGGAAGGGAGGAAGGGAGGAAGGGAGGAAGAGAGAGAGGAAGGGAGGGAGGAAGGGAGGGAGGGAGGGAGGGGCCGGAGTGATAGCACAGTGGGTAGGACATTTGCTTTGCATGTGGTTGATCCAGTTCAATCCTTGGCATCCTATCTGGTCCCACGAGCACCAGCAGGAGTAATTCCTGAGCGAAGAGCCAGGAGTAACCCCTGAGCATTGCCAGGTGTGGGAAGGAAAGGGAAAGGAAGGGGAGGGGAGGGGGTAAGGGGAGGGGAGGGAAAAGAAGGGAAGGGAAGGGTAAGGGAGGGAGGGAAAAGAAGGGAAGGGAAGGGAAGGGAAGGGAAAGGAAGGGAAGGGAAGGGAGGGAAGGAGGGAGGGAAGAAATTGAGCTTCCATATGACCCAGCAATACCACTTCTGGGAATATACCCTGGGGGCCCCCTGTAACTATAAATTACTTATTTCCTCATATAGAAACTCAATTTCTAGCTTTCTGAGGAATACCTAAATTGTTTTCCAAAATAGCTATACCAATCAGCATCCCACCAACAATGAAGGCAAGCCCCTTTCTTCCTGCAACTATGCCAGCACTAGTTGTTCTTGCTCCTTTGGACATGTGCCAGTGTCTGTGGTGTGAGATGGTATCTTGTTTTGATTTGTATCTCCCTGATAATTTGAAATGGTCACTCTGAATAAGAACTGTGTGCTGAAAATAGGTAAAGGAAGAAACATGGCAACTTCTCAGTATCTTTACTACAAACCATCATGCCCAAAAGGAGAAAGAGAGCTAGAGCAACTGAGAGAGAGAGAGAGATAAGGAAAAGTTTCTCTATACAGATGGGACAAGGGATAGGAGGAGAAAAACTGGGGACATTGGTGGTGGAAAATGCACACTAGCGAAGAGATGGGTGTTAGAACATTGCATGACTGAAACCTGACATAAACAGCTCTGTGAGAACTTCCTCACGGTGATTTGATATTTAAAAAAAAGCTCTTGTGGCTACAATACTCAGCTGCTAAATGGCTGTTGCTGGGTACACACAACCACCCTCCCAGTCACTGCCCAGATCAAGTGATGCTACAACATCTGCTGGATCCCATTTACTGTGGAATCTGGACCAGAGCCCAGGCCTGCTTGGCCCTGGTGCTACAGTAGCCTCAGGGTCTGAGGGCAACAAATGCCCATCCAGGTACACATAACTCAGAGCCTTGGGCACCAGCTCTTTCCTTTTGGCATTTCAGACCTCCTCCTAAGGCAGGTGGAGCTGCCAGAAGCCAGCAGTCACAGAGGCTGCTAGCCTGATGCAGTGGGAGCACTAGGTCACTGCTTGGATTCTTTGCTCCCAGGAAGCATCAGGAATAATGGTAAAATGAAGGAATTCAGCCACTTCAGTGGGCAGGACCAGAATCCCGGAAGGCGGCAAGTACATCAGAACTTTGAACACTGCCCAAAGATAACTACAGAGTAATAATCCTCTAGAGGGTCACTGAGCAAAGACAATCACTGGAACTGAGATTCAATACTAAGAAGATTGATGGAGAAAGTTAAAGAACTTTATCAAAAGCAAATGAGGGGGCTCAGGAACAGAATGGAAGAAGCAGAAAATTGAAACAGTGACCTCCAAGATGAGGTGTCCTGGATCACCTCTAAAGAAGACTAATAGAAAAGGTGAAATACAGCAGTAGGGGCCCGGCTAGCCATGCCCAGGTCCATACGGGGGTAAGCCCCTTCACTATGTAAGAGCAAACGGGGAGTCTCTGCTCTCTTCAATAGGAGGGGCCATCCCAAGGGATCCAGGTCTCTGGGGAAATCCTGCGGGATGAAAAGAAAACAAACACTGAGTCCACCAGAGAAAGAAAAGAACATTATATCAATGAATAAGAGAAAAAGCTTTAAGATTGCAATAGTCTTGAAGAAATGAGAGGCGATTATACCCAGGACATAATAATGAACAAAAAGGAACAGTCATATAGCAACTGAAATAAGAAAGTCAATAGCATGCTGAAAGATGAAGTTGAGGATGTGTCCTATAATGCAGAAGAAAAGGACAAAGGAATTAAAAAGTGAGATGTGATCAATTCTCAGTGTTCAACAATGGAACATCCAGAAAGTGAAAATAGGAACAGAAAAGAAATAGTTACTTTTGGCAGGGGATAGTAAAGGGCTCACTGCAGGCCCCATGGGTCATTCTCAGCCAAGGCTGGTGACTCCAATACTGAAGATCTGAAGATTCAATACTGTTCAGATCCTTTGGAGCTGGGGACCCCCAGGTTCACACCCAGCAGTGCTGGGGAGGGTTCTGAGGAAGCACCAGCAATGCTCAGGGAACCATGAAGTGCTGGGAATCAACCCAAAGTTGGGTGTATGCTAGAAGGCATCCTAACACTTGCTATCTCCCAACTCTTGGAGTTTTTAAATAAATATTCATGCCAATAGGTATTCTATATAGGCACACACACTATACATGGCTGGGGATGAAGCTCAGTGGTAGAGCACTTGCCTTACAAATGTGAATATGGAAGGAAGGAAAGAAGGAAGTAAGGAACGAAAGGAGGGAGGGAGGGAGGGAGGAAGGAAGGAAGGAAGGAAGGAAGGAAGGAAGGAAGGAAGGAAGGAAGGAAGGAAGGAAGGAAGGAAGGAAGGAAGGAAGGAAGGAAGGAAGGAAGGAAGGAAGGGAGGGAGGGAGGGAGGGAGGGAGGGAGGAAGGGAGGGAGGGAGGGAGGGAGGGAGGGAGGAAGGGAGGGAGGGAGGGAGGGAGGGAGGGAGAAAGGGAGGGAGGGAAGAAGGAAGGAAAGAAAGGAAGGAAGGAGGGAAGGAAGGAAGGAGGGAAGGAAGGAAAGAAAGAAGGAAGGAAAGAAAGAAGAGAAGAGAACAGTGTGCTAATAATTGTCGAAAGTGCTAATACCAACCTAGAACTGAGCATTAAATACAAGCAAAAAAGATACATATGATAATCTTTAAGTTTATATATTACGATCCACAATATGTAAGAGAAGGAAGAGAGGAGAGAGAGAAAGAGAAAGCTACAAAAGAGATAAAGAACCTGCCATAGAGGCAGGCTAGGGGAGGGGAGGGAATCAGGGGACATTGGTGGTGGGAAATGGACACTGGTGGAGGGGTGAGTGCTGGAACACTGTATGACTGAAACCCAAACATGAACATCTTTGTAATTGTATATCTCACGCTGGTATAATAAAATATTTTTAAAAAAGAAAGAAATCTCAGCACACCAAAGGCAACAAAAAGTTCTCAAAATTCTACAAGGACAAAGGCAAGCCAGTCCCACACAACCCATCTAGAATCAGCCTCTCTAGAATCCAGGATGCAACAGAGTCCAGTCTTCCCCTGCCAGGGGGGAATATTTCCACCTAGAAACCACACTGTGACAAGTTACGCACCTGTCAGACAGCGGGTTCAAAGTATTTGCTTTGCCCATTCTTCCTTAGAAAGTTCCCAGAGAACCTCTCCATCAGGAGGAGGGAGCAAACCAAGAGGACGCCCAGGACGGTGGGCAGCAGAGCTCACACGGGAGGGCAGGGAAGCACCAGGCGCAGAGCCAGTGGAGCAGAACAGGGGCAGCTTCCTGTCCTGGGGCTCCCTGCAGGTGCTACCTTCCTTTGGTGTCAGGACAACAGGGTGGGATCAAGATCAGAATTCCAGGAGATCTGGATGTTTGTATTTTGGTGAGTATGAAAAGGTGTGTGGGGTGGTTCTGAGTACAAGCGACCCAGCCAGACTTCAGCTGACAGCTCTGCTCACAAGCTCTCTGACCCTCAGCAGACACCGGAGCCACTGGACCAGGCAGTGGCTCCACCTATCCAAAAGCACCATTTGCCATCGCGGAACCACAGACTCACTGTAAGGATGTAAACACAGAAAACAATGTCCGCTCTGAGAAAAAGGATGCATGCTATACATTTCATAAGACTCCTGAGAGAAATACCTGAAATAACATTCACTTCAAGCTTTGTATAGATCCGAAATACTGGTCTCTTATTTCTATTTCTCTACATCTCTGGAGGGCTTTTTAATTATATGAAAAAAATAATATTTGTATGAGAATTTTGCTATAAGATGATGTATTTTACCCTACAATCAATAAAATATTATTCTAAATGTTTAAGTTAAAACTTTCATTTTGATTCAGAATCTAGGTGGACACTCCCTCCATATCATCAAAAGAAGACCTAGAAAATGCAACCACATATATGCAGCAATTTCAAGCTCTCATTAACAAGCATCTGAAGGGTAGAATTTTTTTTTAAATGATGGAAGTTTTATTCCTAGTTCTCAAACTTGAAAATACTCAGGTGAATTTATCACTGAGGAAAGAATGGCATAACCAAACAAATGAACAACTCATTAAATATGAACTATTCATTATTTAAGGAACTACTCATTAAAGTCAGGAAGAATTATGACCATATATTTCTTTTGCTTTTATTTACCTTTTCCTAAATTGTGTATTATTAAAGCACCATGAATTATGAATTATTAAAGCTATTCATAGGTCAGTTTTTAACACACAATGTTCCATCACCAATCCAGAGGAAAGAGAAAGCAAACAAGTTCTAGCATTGTCCCAGATCATGACCTGGAAGGGGGTTTCCAGCCAAGGCAAAGAGGGCAAATACAGCAGGGCCCAAAACTCCTGAGCTGAGGGAAGTGATGCCAGCTCATGGTGACTGCGACAACTAGAATTATAGGAAAGAAGACAGGAAAGAGGGAAGTGTCCAAAGGAGACCAACTGAGCTAGAGAGAGACTCTCAACTGGAGGGGGTGGTGAGGCTGAGTGAGCTGACACTACAAGGAAAGCAGCAACCACACAGCTCAAGAAGCCCACGTGGCTTGACTCCCTCCCATTATCCCAGGGCGGTGAGTCTCAGACTTGGTGTAACAGAGCACTCATTAGTCAACCAATCCTTGACTCAAAGGCTCCCAGGATCCACCCAATTGAAGCATAAAAAATAAACTTCAGAAGCAATAAGCTAACTCCAATAACTACATAGTACAGGAAGATGTTGTGTTCAAGATCCAGCAGGCATAAGAACCAAAATTATGTGGCCTAGGATCCAATGCAAAGTTTGCCACACATAAGAAAAGCAGAAAATCAAAACCAATGACTTAGCAAAGAAAAAAAATAGAAATAGACTAGGAATTACAGAATAGAATTAGCAGACAAGGATGTGTAAGAGGTATAGAGAAACAGTACAGGAATTAAGGCAATGTACCTTGTATGCAGCTGACCCAGCTTGAATCCCGGTACCACATATGATCCCCAAGCACTGCCAGGAGCGAACCTGAGAGCCAGGAAGGCCCCAGTTTGGGCTGAGTGTGGCCCAAACTTTGAGCCCCAACCCCTCCCTCACCACCACCATCACACGAAACAATGTCCGAACAGATAGTATGAATATATCCCATGTATGTGAGAATGTAGAAGAAAAGTGTGGACATAACTGGGGAACAAAGATTCAAATGAAACTTCTAGAGAGAAAAATATACAATAACTGTGAAGAAAAACTCACAGGATCAGATTAGTCACAGTTTAGGCATGACCCAAGCCCTGCCGAGATAAGCACGGGCCATATCCAAGTGAGAATCCAGCAGGCAGCCAAGGGAAGATTACACACAGGCTCAAACGTGTGCAATTTAAGCCTGAGAAAGAAGTGAGAGAAAAGAGGAAAATCATGGGGGAATAGTCAAAATATTTGTATGGCTGATGAAAATGATAAATCCACAGATCTGGGAGGTTTGAAAATTTTTAAGAACAAGAATCATGCCAAAGTAAAGCATAATCAAGTTTCCAGGGGCAGAGAGACCAAGAAAAATGAGGAAATTAATAATCTTCCTACCAGATGGTCTACATGCCAGAAGAAATGAGAGTTACAGCTATAAAGTATGAAAAGAAGGAAAACTGTCAATCTATAATTCTATAGCCAGCAAAAATATTTTTAAAGACAGGCAGAATAGATTTCCTTTCCAGGGAAGTCTATTTTCAGAGATGCATAAACTGAGAGAAATTCACTACAATGAACTCTGAAAGCAGCTCTTCAGATAAAACAATAATACCAGAGGGAACCAAGATTTACACAAAAGAACAAAGAATGTCAGGAACTGCATATCTGAAAGACTGAAAACATTTTTCCCCAAATCTTAAAGGCTGTTCAATTATTTAAAACAGTGGTTTTCAGCCTCTGGTCCATTGAAATGATCAGGTCCCCATGTATAAGGAGGTTGAAAACCTGCAAATTTAAAAAAAAGAATAACAATGTATTGTGATGCGTATAGTACATGTTAGTAAGTGACAACTTAAGGAGAATGACCTAAGAGAGAGTTGTCTGCCATGGGGGGGTGAGACACTGATGGCAGGAAATGTACTCTAGTGAAGGGATGGGCATTGGAACATTGTATGGCTGAAATCCTATCATGAACAACTTTGTAACTGTGTATCTCACAATGATCCCATTAAAAAGAAAAAACAAGATGTTCAGGGTCCAGAGACATAGTACAGTGGGTAAGGCGCTTGCCTTGCATATTGGTGTCCAGGGTTTAATCCTTGGCATCACATATGGTTTCCTGAGCACTATCAGGAGTGATCCCTGAGCATAGAGCAAGGAGCAAGCCCTGAGCACAGTCAAGTATGACTCAAATTAAAAAAAAAAAAGACTGAACATCACTGCTCCATCGGTCATATGCACCAGCACAGACACAGGTCAGCCTCTGTTTGGGACCCCCAATAACACAAGAAAGTGTGATCTATGGCACATGGCCTGGTGTTTGCAGACCCCAGTGAGCACTGCACTAAACATATGTGAGCAACCCAGCCAGGAGTGTGACCCTCAGAGAACACTACAACCAGAGGTGCTTATGCAACACAACCAAGTGATTTCCACATCAGATGAGCAGGGACAAGCATAGTGGCCAGATGGGCAACCCCTGCAGAGAACACCCCAGCCAATCCCACTGCAGCAACGCAGCAACAGTCACAGAAACGTTGGGGGGATATAAAAATTAAGTCATAACTTCATTGTGATCTTAAGAGCATTCGCTTGAACTATAATTTCCATTATGGCTTTGCCCTCAAGGCCCAGGATGTAGTCAGCAGTAGAGCACCTGTCTTGCACATAAAAGGCCCTGGGTTTGGTCACCAACATCACCACCACCACAAAAACTGTCTTTGCCCTGATGGTTCAACTTTTCAAAATCTGATTACTATCAGAAAATACAATGAGAATAAGTTATAGGCAGGGGCTGGAGCTATAGTACAGTGGGTAGTACTGTATTATTGCCATGCACACAGTCTACCTGGGTTTGATTGCTGGCATTTTATAGGGTCCCCCAAGAACTGCCAGGAGTGATTCCTGAGTGCAAAGCTAGGAGTAACCTTTAAGCATCACTAGGTGTGCCAACCACCACAAAAAAAAATTGACAAATACAATTGTAAGTGATTTTCATACTTTTCTCAAAAGATCAAGTGTAACAATTTCTGCGAGGCCCTTAACCTATGTGCTAGGAAACAAACTCCGGACAATAAGACATTTACCGTGAACACACTTCAAGCGTGGCATTACCATTATCTTCTCATCACACCCCACGCTGACTCCAGAGGCAATCAAAGTATGTGTTCATCATTTTGTCTTTAGGTCAACAAAGTCAAATCCATGAGTGGACAAAAGTCTGCCTTTTGTGATAACTGCTCAATCATAAAGAGGACACGTGCAGGCACTTTGCACCTACTAGTGTGGGCCTTAACTTCAACAAGTCTGAGACTGTCTTGCCAAATCCTATTGACCAGATATTAAACTACTTTAACCTGGCTGGCTCCAAGGTCACTACTGAGTTGATTTTTTTAAGAAAACTCATCCCTAGAAAATTATTTAGAAAATTATTTAGAATAAACTATCTCTCTAGAGCTCTGAATATTTTTCCTTTTTGCATATCCAAATAATCTAGAAAAAGCTGTTTTGTCATCTGTGTTATGCATGTGAACAAGGGATCTATCATGCATCACTTCTGAGGGAGCCTCCACAGGCTCTCAGAGGGAGGGAGGTCAGATAGCCTTTGGGCAGCATCACCCCTCACTCACTCAGTTCAACTTCCAGAGCTTTCTTTCACCAATCCCAATAATGCCTCTTTTCCCAACCCTCCTCTTTCCAGAAGTGACAGGGGCCTGGGAGATAGCTCAGAGGTTGGAACACATGCCTTGCATGCCCGAGGACCCAAGTTCTATCCCTGGCTCCACACGACACCACACAGCCCTGGTTGGCCCCAAAATCACTGTGGTGAGTCCTGCATCACTGGGCCTAAGCATTCAGTCTTCTTTCCTGGATAGCCAAAGTACTACCAGGAGTTGGCCTGGAACCCCACAGCACCAACTAGGAGTACGCCCCATCAAAAATGTTAAAGGAAAGTGGTTTCTGCACTGGGACCCACTTGAATCCTTCACCCTCTATCTCACCATCTTTTCAGTTCAGCTCAGTGTAAAAATCTGCCTGGGGCCCAATGCACTACCAGGGACCTCCAGCATCATGACTAACTACAGAAGTTGCCAGAAGTCCTGGCTCAGGCCAAGATTCTAAAAGTGACCTTTAGACTAGGTAAGATAGAGAATGGAACAGTGTGCTAACAATTGTTGAAAGTGCTAATACCAACCTAAAACTGAGCATTAAGTACAGGCAAAAGATACACATGACAACCTCTTAATGTACGTATTATAATCCACAATGTGGAAGGGAAGAAAGAGAAAGAGAGAGAGAGAGAGAGAGAGAGAGAGAGAGAGAGAAATAAAGAACCTGCCATAGAGGCAGACTAGGGGAGGAGGGAGGGAATCAGGGTCATTGGTGGTGGGAAATGGGCACTGGTGGAGGGATGGGTGCTGGATCACTGTATGACAGAAACCCAAATATGAACATCTTATGAACATCTTTGTAATTGTATATCTCACTTGATCACTTGATCACTTGAATCCCGTTATTCATCGATTTGCTCGAGCAGGCGCCAGTAACATTTCCATTGGACCCTATCACGTGCCAATGTAGCCCAATGGCATCTGGTTGATTCAGGAATATGAAGAGCCTCAAACCGTTCCTTCAGGGTCTTAACAAGGAAGTCTGACCATCTTGTAGGTGGGCGGCCACGTGATCTTTTGACATCCCGTGGGATCCAGTCGGTAACAGCTCTAGTCCAGCGGTTGTCTCCAAATCGCATTACATGTCCAGCCCATCTGATTTTCGATGCCTTGGCAAACGAGACAGCGTCCCTGATTCTGGAATAGCGACGGAGGTCAGAACTCCGGATTCCTTCTCTCACTTGAGTGAGACGTGATATTCCAAGCATAGCTCTTTCGATGCCTCTCTGGGAGACCCGAATAGCATTCTCATCCTGCTTTCGTAGGGCCCAGGTCTCTGAGGCGTATGTTAATGCAGGGAGAACTGTGGAGTCGAAGAGATGTGCCCGGAGCCGGAGGTTCTTTGTCCTTTTAGCTATTTCTTCGATGCCTTTGAAGGCATTCCATGCCGCTCTCTTCCTCCTGCACAGCTCAGGTTTTAGGTCGTTCATCATGTTGACTTCTCGACCTAGGTACACATAACTGCTGCATTCAGAGATGTTTGTTCCATTGAGAGTGAATGGGGCCTCTGGAACTAGTTCATTTCTCATGAACATAGTTTTCTTCAGATTCAGCTGTAGACCTACCTTTCCACATTCTCGGTCAAAGTCAGCCAGCATTTGTGCCGCTTGGCTAATGTTTGGTGTTATTAGAACGATGTCATCAGCGAAGCGGAGGTGGTGTAGTTGCCGACCTCTATCTTCACTCCCATTCCTTCCCATTCTAATTGTCTCATGATGTTCTCGAGGGTTGCACTGAAGAGTTTTGGTGAGATGGTATCACCCTGTCGAACCCCTCTTTTGACATCAATGATCACTTCTTTGTAGAATGGTGAGATCCTGGTGGTGAATCCGTAATACAGCTCACGAAGGATCTTGATGTATTATTGGGTTTGAACACCCTGTTTGACTAGGGCTTCGATGACTGCTTCAGTCTCCACAGAATCAAAGGCTTTCTGTAAATCAGTGAACGTGAGACAGAGTGGCATTTTGTACTCCCTACAAACCTCAATGAGCTTGGTTACTGTGTGGATATGGTCGATTGTGCTGAATCCTTTCCGGAAACCTGCTTGCTCGCATGGTTGACCTTCATCTAGTGTTCTGCTAATCCTGTTCAGGATGACTCGTGTAAACAGCTTGTAGATGACAGACAACAGGCAGATGGGGCGATAGTTGCCAATGTCATGAATGTCTCCCTTCTTGAACAGTAGAACTGTCCTGCTGGTTTTCCATTGGGAGGGCACCTTGCATTCGGACAGGTAGCGTGTGAAGAGTCGAGCTAGTGTATTGATGAGTACCGATGGCAGATTCTTCAGATGTTCGGGTCTGACTTTGTCTGGGCCTGGTGCTGTTCCCTTCTTTACCGATGAGATGGCATGTCGGATTTCAGAAGGGAGAACGTTGGGAATGACATATCCATCCTGTGGAATTTGGTATGTGGGCAGGTGGATGTGGCTATCAAAGAGATTTGAGTAGAAGTCCTGGATAATCTTCTCCATTGCCTTTCTGGAAGATGTGATAGATCCATCAGGGCGTCGGAGGGCAGTCATCTTGGTCTTATAGTTGGCGAAGGACAGGCGGGCAGTCGCGAATACTTTTCCCGGCTTCTGCTGCATCTTCCAGTATTTCTGCTCTTCTGTCTTTGAGGTCTGCTTTTATCGCCTCTCTGCACTGTTTAGCAAGCTTGGACGTTAGCATTAGGTCTCCTGAGGCTCGCACCTTGCCACGTTGGCGAATGAGCTCAAGAGTTTCTGAAGACAAGCGTCCTTTTGTGTCTTTTCTCTCTCTCGGCATTCTTCGCACAATCATGGAGGTGCTGAACCAGTCGGTTGTATTCTTCATCAATGTCATCAATGAAGGTATCTTCCCATGTTGCCGCAATGGTGCCAAAGAGTTCGCAGTTGGTGGTCGTTCTGGGAGTTCTCTTCTTAAACTTTGCTGCCTTTTCTCCCCGTTACGGGAAGTAGAATTTTGCACGAAGGGAGACGGTGGTCCGATCCTGTCTGGAATTTGGGGACGACAGCAACATCGGTCAGACAAAACCGTCGATTGAAGATGATGTGGTCAATTTCATTGTGGAACTGTCTGCCAGGAGATTCCCATGTCCAACGTTTCACTTCAGCTTTCTGAAACTGTGAGTTCCCATGAATAGTCTTGGTGGACATGATGAACTCAGATAGTCTCTCACCTTGTTCGTTCCATTCTAGGCCATGGGTCCCGATGTGGAGTTCTTCAGCCGATCTTCTTGGTCCTATCTTGGCATTAAAATCACCGACTATGATCTTGTAGAAGGTGTGATCTTTTTTATAGAACTCCTCCAATTTCATGTAGAATTTCTCAATTTCATCTTCTTTGTATGTGGATGTTGGTGCATAGACAATGAAGATAGAAATTGCTGGCAGTGGGTCACATCTCCTCAAGTGTAATCGTCCTATTCGGTTTGTTAGGCATTCAAATGAATCAATGTTGACAGCCATGTTCATGTTGACAAGGACACCAACGCCACCGACGCCCTCTTTCATCACATGTTCCAAGGAACAATTCTTCTCCGGTGTCAAATATAGCATGATGCGACTGACGCCTCCTTGTCTCAGTCAGACCAATGATGTCGTATTTGATCTTTCTTGCTTGCAGCATCAGATCCTCAATATATGCTTCCGTTGCCAGTGTACGTGCATTGAAAGTACAGACAGTCATTTTAGTCCTTCTTCGTTTTGGCAGCCTAGGACAGCCTTGAAATTTTATCAGGCACTGCTTGTTTGCCTTTCTTACTGCTACCGTATTAAGGGCTCTTTCGGGGTCAGGAAAATAAACATTTTTGTTACTGGATTTGGCATATCGAACACGCATCGGACAGCTTGCCAGGCTCTGCCATGCGGGCACTATATTCTCATTAATTTGTGGGACTCTCTCAGAGGGGTGGGTAGAATATTTGTGGTAGTTTGGAGGTAAGTCGTGCGGCCGCGGCAGCGGCCGTGCACAACGGGGAAAGCTGGTTTCTCCTCTGCCGGGTGTACCTGTGTCTTAGGCTCAAGCATTCCTGGGTTTGAAATACTCTCCTCTGAAGGGCGGGTCTCTGCAGGGGCGGGTCCTTGTAGGCTGGGTTTCTGACAAGCTGGGCTGTATATCTCATGGTGGTATAATAAAATATTTTTAAAAAATAAATAGAAAAAGAGAAAAAAATAAAAAAATAAATAAAAGTGGGATTTAGGGAGAGCAAATGACCTTCTAGTCCTGAAGCTGGACTCGGGGATGATCGCTGTCCCTGCCTACTGTCTTCTCTTGGTCAGCTCATGGACCTTTATCAAAACCAAATTATGGCCCAAGTTATTTAACATTTTAGCTGATCAATCCTGCAGGCTTTTAAGTTGGTCTGTTTAATATTCCAGTACTTGAAAGTCACCCTTCTGAAATATAAAATTGTTTCTGAGATGCCCCTCTGAATGCCATTTTAAAAAATTTATTTAATCTGCACAAAACAGTGAAAGCCAAGGTCATAGCTCTCAAAAGACTGCTTTGTGAAAACAAAGACTAACTCTCCTGCTGAAATCCCAGCCTGGCATTAGCTCTCTCGCTTTCTCTTTGAAGTTCGTGGCTCCAGTGAGCAGCATTCCTACTTTCACCCAGCGGCCTTCACTACAACATCTCAGGGATCTGTTTCGCCCCATATTCTCCTGATTGTTCCTCCCCGTTCCTCAGAGTTCCGCCATACAGCAGTCTTTTTCAAGCCCAGCCCAGTGCCTGATCCAGAGACTCACATACATGGGGCAGAGCTGCTACCGCTCTCCCTGTGACCAGCTGATCATGAGGCACCGGGGAGAAAAAGGCAGGTTCTAGCCCTGGCCCACCATCCCAGCAGAGCCTTGCAAGAAGCCAGAGGAGCCCCCACACCATGGGGGCTGCCATTTTCAACGTCCAGACTCCATAGCTCATCAGAGCTCCACCCAGCAGAAGAGCTGATCACATGACCGCAAGGTTCATCAAGAAATGCACGAACTGAGAGCCTACTACCAAAGTCTCCCACCCGACGGCAGAGCCTGGCAAGCTACTCGTGTCGTGTTTGATATGCCAAATATCAGTAACAATTACAGACCTCATTCCAATCACCTGATGGAATGGGTTGAGGCTCTTTATGTTCCTGGAGCGAGCAGATGCCCTTGGGCTACACTAGCATGTGACAGGTCGTATGGAAATGTTACTGGTGCCGCTTGAGCAAATTGATGAACAACAGGAAGACAGTGATACAAGTTCCTCCAAAATCTAACCCTGGTGGTTACAGCTGGTTTCTACTATTCTTCTGGCACCAACTGTAAATTTAAGAACTCCAGATTAGTAAGAAAAACACATAGATTAAAGCAGAGAATTTATGTAGCCTACCATCCTAGAAATCAAGGGAGGAAAAGAACCACCCTAGAAATCAAGCTTCAAAAATAAATAGCATTGCTTACACACGCACACACACACACACACACACACACACACACACACACAAAGCCACCCCTCCTGTATCTTTGTCCACTTTGGGGAAACTGGGTTAAAATATCAATATACGTAGCCAAGGATTCCAAATCCGATCAAAGGAGGAGTCACCCCAGCCTGCCTTTGAACAGACACAGCCCATCTCAGCAGGGCTCATGTTCCCCTCCCAGCCCTTAACAGGCACTGACATTAAGTACTCAGTCAGGGCCTTCTCGGATCTGAGCAGTGGATTTCTTACACACTCCCTGCCTGATGCTCTTCTGTACAGACAGCAGGGCTTCTTCTGAAGCTTCACATCCAGCCTTTAGTACACGGATATGTGCAGGGCAGGGATCTGGAAAACTGCAGCTTGGCTCCACAGCAGGTGCCATGTTATGTCTACCAACAGGTGTGGAAGTTTTGTTGGTAGATGACCGGGAAGTTTCCCTCCCATTTCCTACCAGAGTTCTTTCCATAGAAGGCTATAGTAGAATTAGGTTTCATTGTCCAGTTTTTTCCAGGCCCTACAGACCCTGCCTCACACCCCTCCTCAGAGGCACTAGCCCCAACCAGGCAGACACCCCGTCCCGGTGCCTGAGTCCCAACAGTATGGGATCCTGCTCTGAGCTCTGGGTTCTGATAACCCCAGTAGTTGTTCCCAAGTCCGAGGATAGAGCTGCTTCATAAATTTCCTTCGCTATGATACTGTCAGATCCTCTTGTGATTCTTCAGTTTCCCAATCCTCTAATAACTTCAATTATTCCTATAAAGAAAATACAGTGGGTAGAGCACTTGCCTCGGAAGCGGCTGATACAGGTTTGATCCCCAGCACTACAGATAGTCCCCTGAACCCTTGGCCAAGAGTAGTAAGTCCTACATACTGTGGGTGTGGCCCCAAAACAAAACAGAAAACAATTGTATAGTTTCTGCTTTATCAACTAGATGCTGACATGCAAGTATCACTTGTATTTATTCTGAAACTTTCCATGCTGAACCACTATGCTAGTCACCATTTCAGACTTCACCTGGGAATTGAGGAAGGAGCAGAAGTGAGAAGTATGAAACCACACGGGGCCAGGGATGCCAGTCCTGGTCACGGAGCTGAGGAAATACCACTAGGCAGAAAATGTTCAGCCAAAGGACTAAAGAACACTCCACAACAGATTATTTAAAAAAAATACTGGGGCTGAAGCGATAGTACAGCAGGTAGGGCATTTGCCTTGCACCCAGCCAACCCAGTTTCGATCCCCAGCATCCCATATGGTCCCCCAAGCACCGCCAGGAGTAATTCCTGAGTGTAGAGCCAGGAGTAATCCCTGAGCATTGCCGTGTGTGACCCAAAAGGAAAACAATACTCCACTTTCTATGTGCCTTCGCCCCTGACCCCCCATTCTGTGCACTTCCTTTTCCCCACCACCCTCACTTTCTGATCTCAACAAGTGGGGATGTGTGGGAGCGCGGGCCTGCCAGCGGGCACGGGTGCCTTCTGATGGCAAGGAGATGAAATGCGGCATTTCCTTAAAAACCAATTATTTCCAACCTGCTCCATTTGGAGTCAAACATGCTAAATGAGCATGTAACATATTGACTTCTGTGCCCCGTGGCATCTGGGGCCATAAATGTCCTTGCTTATCACAACACTCCACAGCTCTTGCAAATCAGGACCCTCCCCAGGAGCATACACTTCGCCCCTCATCAGTCAGAATAGCAAAGAAACAGACTGCTGGCAGGCCCAGAGTGGTGGTCCCCTGCACAGGTGGTTGCACCTGCTGTGCCCTCTACCCCGTGTGACCATGCATAATGAAGCTTCTCCACCTGTATCTGCACAGATGGCAAGATGGCATGCACCAGTGGCCAGTGACTGTGAGATGCAAGCCAGGCTTGGAAACAGGGAGAGGAGCTTTGGGGTGTGGTGGCAGGGGGAGCTGTGTCTCCCCCTCAACCTCTGGTTTTCTCAGATGTATGTGAGACTTAGGACACATTCATTGTCCAAAAGCCTGTTACCTTCCCTGGAAAGTGGACCTGAAGAGTCCCATTACCTGGTTGCGGTGCTGATGGACACAGCTACTTCTGTAGAGCTTGAGCATGATACATGCCTGAGAACCAGCATTCATGCTTAATAACTATTAACAAGAACCCTGTGTGTGTTGGGGGTGGGTGGGAGTGTCATGGGAACATTGGTGGTGGTGGTGACAGAGTAACCACTTTCAACATCGTAACCATAAGCATTAACACTACTGAAGCCATATTACCTGAGCTATGATAAAATGTTTACGTCAATTTTCATAATCTCATGGACTTCAGCCTGCTGTGGGACTGTGCTTTCAAGCACTTCTGCTACAGGGCTGATGAAAAGATGAAGCAAAGGCAGGAAAATTCACTCCTTGTGTTCTTTAAAATAATCTCTGTGGCCTCTCTAAAAAGTATGCTCCTCCTTCCCTTTTTGATGCCCCCCCCACACACCAGGCACAACTCCTAGAGGCAGATGGGGAGGTGCCTGCAGTGTTCTCCCCCTAGAATCCCACACCTGTTCCAGGCTCGGCTGTTGAGGGGACTCATCCAAGAGCAGAGGTTTGGCTTTGCCCCAGCCAAGAGAGAAAACCCCGGCAGAGGTGCGTAAAAGGCTCTCGGCATAGCCCTGACTCTTAGGCAGGTGTGGCATTGGGGATCCACCAGGGAAGCTGCATAATTGTGGAGAATGAGTGCTAGCTGATTGTTCCTTTCTCTGCAAGCGCAATCTCTCCCGATGGCATCGCCCCACTGAATGTCTCCTAATTCTGTCGAAATGCATTTTAATTATCGTTGCTTCTTCTGTTGGTGAGCTGTCGCTGGAGTTTTTGATTTGTGATGGAAAATAGGGATGCCATAAAGCATTTTGGTGACAGCTCCCTGATTAGGCAGCATTGCAGCAAAACAAGTTGTCACAATAAAACTGATTAATCAAGTTGTCAGAGTAAAACAAATTAATGCCACAAAACCCTTTGCTAGAAATTACCTCTGGATCATGGGCACTTGAGGGATGGATTTCTTCAATTAGCAGAAACTTTCAACTCATGAGCACTTCAAATATGAGCTTGGGACCTAGTTAGGCCAGTTGCCTTGGGAGTGAGAATTAGAGACAAATTTGGAGAGAACAGTCAAAGACTTGATTTTCACAGACTCTTCATTCCTGCCTAATTACTTGGAAGACTATTAGTTATTTGATGTAACAAGGCCGTGTCTAACTGTAGGTTCTATGTGAAGGTACTCAACACATCTCTGACATTAAAATAACCCTCGAACTTAGTCCTATAATAAGTTTCTCCCCACCTGGCCTAGACAGTTTCTTTCTCTTCTACTTTCCAATAAGTTTTTCTTTTTTATTTAAAAATAAAATAATGAGTGGGCCAGAAAGATAGTGCAGTGAGTTGGGCACTTGTCTTAAATGTGGTCAATGGGTTCAATCCATCCCCAGAACCATATATGGTTCTGAGCCCAGCAGGAGTGATTCCTGAGCACAGAGCAGGAATAAGCCCTGAACACTGCTGGTTTTGACCCCAAACAATCAACAACAACAATAAAAAACTAAAAAAATACAGTCCTTGGGGGTTAGAAAGATGCCTCGAAAAATGGGGGGCCACTCTGTATGCTGGAGCTCAATTTAATCCCTGGAACCACAAGGGTCCCTGAAGTCCACTTAGGAGTAATACCCAAACTTTGTGTGTGCATCTACACATACTCACCATGCTCAGGTGACTTGCCTGGTGACCTGACCATATACACGTCTTGCTCAGGAGCCTTTGAACACCCATCTTCGAGCTAGAGACCCAGGTGATGCAGGAGAAAGTTGGGGGAGAGGTAGAGACAGTGGAGAGGGGCAGAGATAGAGTGGAGAGAGTTACAGAGTGGAGAGAGGCAGAGATAGAGTGGAGAAAGGCAGAGAGACCAGAGAAAGGTACAGAGTAGAGAGAGGCAGAGTAACTGTGACCAGAGTCAGCCCCACATTAACATCTGAGAACCAGAAGAACTTTATTATCTGCTTAATGAAATACTATGCAGCTGTCAGAAGAAACGAAGTCATGAAATTTGCCCACGTATGGATGGACATGGAGATTATCATACTTAGTGAAATTAGTCAGAAGACAGACATAGAATGACTGCATTCATTTGTGGGATATAAATATATACCAGGGTCCTATTAACTGTTGAAAATGGTAACACCAGATAAGAACTGAGCACTGAATGTAGGCAAAGGGATAAACATGATGACACCTAAATGTATGTATGGCAAACCATATGTGTAAGAAGGGAGAGAGAGAAACAGACAGCGAGAGAGAGAAGAGAGAGAGAAGGAAAGGTGCCTGCTATAGAGGGAGGCTGTGGGGAGAGGGGAGGGAATTTGGGGACATTGGTGGTGGGAATGGGGCACTGATAGAAGGACGGGTGCTGGGACAATGCATGACTGTAACCCAATTATGAACATCGTTGTAACTGTATATCTCACAGTGGTATAATAAAAAAATTTTTTTTAAGTTAGAGCAAATAAGCTACCTCCTGTGGGAGGACTAACATGGAGGGAAGTTGAAGATAACTGCAGTTTTCTAGTTTCATAATCCTCTCGCCCAGAGTGGCTTGTTTTGGTCCTCTTCAACACAGCCCACGAGTTAGATACTATTATTACTACCATCTCCTCCATTTTTGAAGGAGGTGACAATAGGTTCTGGAAGATGAAAAGATTTTTCATCAGGAGACGAACATCCGTGGTGCCTACTGAACCATCTGAGTCCACCCAGGGTACTCTTCAGATCCCTCCCTCGCATTCCCGCTCCTGGCTGGGCCCAAAGCTCAGGCTGCCGCTCTTCACAGGACCACATGGTTCTGGAAGCTTCCATCTCATTCCTACCTATGCCTGGCACATCACCATCATTGAACCCCATCCACCAAACTATCCCTGCTGCATTCAGCTTCTGGCCGAGATGCATCTGATTTCCCACCCCATTCCCACCTGGCATTGTACCACTCCCATCCTTGCCAAATT
The DNA here is from genome assembly GCA_021461705.1 of Cryptotis parvus. Lineage (NCBI taxonomy): Eukaryota > Metazoa > Chordata > Mammalia > Eulipotyphla > Soricidae > Cryptotis > Cryptotis parvus. Next base: position 215,537 of record JAJIBD010003015.1, read on the forward strand.
GAGCCCTGAGTCCTCGTTCCATCACAGATACTCCTGGGGATGGGGGTCAGGATGTGGCTCAGTGCCACAGTACTTGCCTTGCATATGTGACATTGGGTTCAAAACCCAGTGGCACAAAAATATAATAAAAAGTAAAGAGATCTATATTCTATACCCTAAAAGGCCCAAAAACCCAATTCAGTAAAGACATCTGACTTTTGTACATGGTATTAAAAGACATCTGTACACCTATGTTTATTGCAGTACTATTCACAATAGCCATAATGTGGAAACAACCCAAGGGTCTAAGAATAGAAGGTTGGATTAAGACAGTGGAATACTACACAACCATTAAAAGATGAAGTCGTGAGGCTGGAGCAATAGCACAGCGGATAGGGCATTTACCTTGCATGTGGTCAATCCTGGTTCGATCCCCAGCATCCCATATGGTCCCCCAAGCACAGCTAGGAGTAATTCCTGAGCGCAGAGCCAGGAGTAAACTCCCAGCATGGCTGGGTGTGACCCCAAAAAAAGAAAAAAAAGATGAAGTCGTGAAATTTGCTGTCACATGGATAGACATGGAGAGTATCGTGCTCAGTGAAATGAGTCCGAGGGCAAGAGACAGACACAGAATGATCTCACTCATTTTCTGGATATAAAGAAGCATTGTAAGAGAATAATGCCCAAAGAAACTAGAAACAAAGGTCAGGAGAACTGGTTCTTTGCAGGAATCGTGCAACAGTGGGGAGAGGGGCTAGGACAGGGAAGGGACCACTACAGTAATGGGGGAGGGTCATTCTGGAAGAGAAATGGGGGCAGAAAAGAAGGTAAAGTGATATGCATGATACCCTTTAACAGTATTGCAAACCACAGTGCTTAATGGGAGAAAAAGGCCTGACAGAGAGGCAGACTTGGGGGAAGAGGGAATCTGGGGACACTAGTGGAGGGAACCAGTGAAGGATGTGTGCTCCATCACTGCTCACCTGAAACCCAATCACAAATAACTTGGTGATTCACAGCAATTAAATAAAAAAGAAATAAAACAGGGGCTGGAGCGACAGTCCAGTGGGTAGAGCCTTGCACGTGGCCGGCTTGTACCGGCCTGGGTTTGATCCCGGAATGCATATGGTCCCCAAGCACTGCCAGGAGTAATTCCTGTGTGCAGAGTCAGGAAAAAAACCCTGAGCATCACCAGGTGTGACCCAAAAAAAAAAAAAAAGAAGAAGAAGAAGAAGAAATAAATCAGTACTCTATCTTCCCCACTCTTTTTAAACATCTTTCCTCTGCTACCTAGTTCTCCCAGCACCTGAATTTCTCTCCCAGGAAGTTGACTGACTGTGAGTTAGGGTTAGGGTTCTGTCCTTCCCCACAGTTTTCTGAACAGGGAAGGGTCTCCTCCCCATCTCTGTTTGTGCGGTTCCTGACACTAATAATGCTCTTCCTGATCCTCCATGTCAGCATCTCCTCTGCCGAAGTAATTTTCATATCTCTGCTGCTCTGGTGGGACACAGGTTAGTGGTGGTAAGGGTGGGGGTCATTTACAATCACATTCTCTGCCCTGCACAGTTTTCCTAAGACACACTCTGCAATTCATTATGGCTATTTGTTCATAGACCCTTCAGGAGCTTCTCAACAGCAGACGTTACTTGTCTCCATATACCACAGTAGTGCCTGATACATGGTAAATGCCTGGTGGATTCTAGCACCTATTTACTGAATAAATACAATCAAGGAAATAAAAGGTCCGCTGACCCAGGACTGCACCTTCTGAGGCAATGCCTGTGATGTCTCAAGATAGCAGCACACCTGGGGACAACCAGAGACCCGCATGGAGGGGACAGGGCAAAGGCAATGAGGGAAGTGTGGAAAAGCAGGGAATTAGCTGGTGTGGGTTTGTCCGTTCCTTACCTGCCATGCTGAACACTGCCCAAGGCATCAGACCCGCACACAGCACCTGTACACAGTACAGTACCCACTGCGCTGGTCACTGTCACAGTTTTACAGATAGAAATAAATTCTAGCATGATCATTCAAAAAGAGGAGAATGAAAGAGCATATGGTTCTTCCTCTTCATTCTGAACACACACACAATGCAGAAGAAATTGTTCAAAGTCACCCAGAGACTAGATCTAACTCTCTAACTTCCAGGGCACTATGTTCTGTACCCCTAGACTCTGTACCCTTTGAACTAGAGGCAGGTGTTCATCACTAACCCACAGGGCTAGGGTCAGGCATGTGCCTTCAGATGTCACAGGAAGGAAATGCTACCTCTTATCTACAGTCCTGGTCTTGGATCCAGACAGACCTGGGCTGAAACCCAGCTAAGAACATCTACTCACCACTGTGTGGGTAAGCAAACCTGAGCACTTAGCAAATTCTTAAGTAAAAGGGATTTGGGGCCTTCACTGGAGATGAAAGTCACTTAGGGCCAGAGCAAAAGAGTACAATGGGTAAGGCACTTGGCTTTGCATGCAGTAGGCCCGGGTTTGATCCCTGACACCCCATATTGATCACCCTGAGCACCATCGGAGTGATTCCTGAGCACAAGCCAGAAGAAACTCCTGAGCATCGCTGGGTGTGGCCCAAAATGAAAGAAAAAGAATAGAAATAACATGAACTGTGTTGAGGCTCTACTAGAGCCGTTACTGACTGGATCCCATGGGATGTTAAAAGATCATGTGGCCGCCCACCTACAAGATGGTCAGACTTCTTCGTCAAGACCCTGAAGGAACGGTTTGAGGCTATTCAGATTCCTGAAGCAACCAGATGCCATTGGGTTACATTGGCATGCGATAGGGTCAATGGAAACCTTACTGGCACCCTCTTGAGCAAATCAATGAATAACGGGATTCAAGTGAAGTGATCAAGTGAAGTGAAGTGAAGCTTTAAGATGCTCGGTAAACATCTTTAACTGGTTGCAAGTCCTGGGGAGAGTCATTTTTTGAAGGACTGTTTCTTTGTAAAGAAGTTGAGAGTTGCTAACGTGTGGGAGTCAGAGGCTAGGTAAGACAGAAAATGGAACAGTGTGCTAACAATTGTCGAAAGTACTAATACCAACCTAGAACTGAGTATTAAATACAGGCTAAAAGATACACATGACAACCCTTTAATGTATATTCTGTAAACCATAGTCTGGAAGGGAAGGAAACGAGAAAGAGAAAGGGAAAAAAATAAAGAACCTGACATGGAGGAGGGCTGGGGAGGGGGAGGGAACCGGGGAAGTTGGTGGTGGGAGATGGGCACTGGTGGAGGGATGGGTGCTGGAACACTGTATGACCAAAACCCAAATATGAACTTTTGAATTGTATATCTTTGTAATTGTATATCTCATAGTGGTATAATAAAATACTTAAAAAAAAAGAAGTTGAGAGTTGCTACTTAAAATTCACTATGCCAAAGATACCCTTGGCCAATACCATTTTGTTCTAAAGGACTTTCCTTATTTTGCCCAAATAAGAAATGCACCTTCTTACCTGAAAGAAATTTCACTTTCACAGGCTCATTTACAAACTATCTTTCAAAATCATTTTCTCAGAGAAATTTGAAATAGTAAAATGGTAAAATAGTTTTAAAAAATTACCATGTAAAACAATAAAAACCTATTTCACCTGGAATTGAAGAAAGGCTTTGAATTACCTTTGTAACTTGACCATGTTTTCATTTTCTCTCCTAAGTCAGTGCTCACTGCAGCGCGGCACACAGGGTTGCCGAGTTTCTTGTCTTGGCCTCAAGGTTCCCACTTCCTCTTCATTCCCTTCCCTCCTGCTGGCTGGTCATCCTTCAGACTCCCCTGCTCCTTCCTTACCTTCTTGCGGATCATAAATATTGGCACTCAGGGCTCAATGTGCTCCATAATCTAGCCTGGCTCCTGGGTCATGTAGTCAGTCCATAATCTTGAAGATCATATCTGCAATTCAATGCTCCGCATGCACCATTTAACCTCAAATAATACACCATGTACTTCCTCCACCTCTGCCTGACCTCAGGACATAGACTTATGTCTTTTTATTTCCTCTTGAATTGATTTCTCATCAAAGTACAACCTTTAATAATTTCATACTAAAGAGGATACAAAGGAAACTGTTTAAGGTCTGAAATGTCTACCATCATGTCTTATATGTGAAATTTTAAATCCAATTTTTAACTGAGGACAGTGAGATGGCACATATCAAAAAAGACTAGAAACACCCAGTGTTGGCTGGAATGTGGTAAGAAAAAATAAGGAGCCCTAATCCTCTGCTTGTGGAAATTTTATCTGATTCAACCCCTGTGTGGAAACAGTATGGAAGTTTCTCCAAAAAAGTAAGAATATAGCTTCCATATGACCCAGCAGTTCTACTTATCATTATCTATCACAAAAAAGTGTCATTCAAAAGGACCTGTCACACTACTATTCATGGACACAGGACAAAGAATCAACCCATGTGTCTGACAACACGTGACTGGCTAACAATGAAGGTGTGGTATATATACACAATGTGTCCGACAACACGTGACTGGCTAACAATGAAGGTGTGGTATATATACACAATGGAACACTGTGAAGCTGCAAGAAATTATGAAATCATGCCATCTGCTGCAACTCGGATGGAACCAGAGGACCTCATGTTCAGTCAGAAGAAGACAGACAAAAAGTTGGATGATCTCACTAATCTGTGTATATAGAATAACTTGGCATGGGAATGTAAGCACCAAAGGTGGGACACCCCTTGGCCATATATTATAAAAATGTAAAGGCCAGAGATGGAGAGAAATTTGGGGAGGGGATAATATGAAGTGCTTAAGAGGTGGACAGTAGATAACCATTACACACAAACATCTCCTATTCTCGGGGCTCCATAACACATTTCTCACACTCACTTGAGATCTCACCACCAGAAGCAGAGACCCATATTTATTGCTTGTTCCACTTCAGTATTTTCTAATATATCCATGAAAATAATCTGCCCGGCTTCATCTGGGAAGATTGCTGACTAGTTAGATATTTTAAAGTTAAGGTTATTCTTAGATGCTTATTACAGCATCATCCTATATGACACCAAAAACTACAGTAGGCATCTATTACTTGACACCAAATTATCTCAAACTTAGCTGCTTAACATACTTATTAGCTCAATATTCCTATGGATTTAGAATATAGAAGAGATTTGGGTGCCTCTGTTTCAAGATTGCCCCAAAGCTTCAATCAACGCAGAAACTAAGACAGCTGAGAGCTTCCATCTCAACTGAGAGACTGTCTGAAGCCTAGCTTCTTAAGTGGGGGTCAGAGCTTCATATGGGGTCATGTAATAGAGGGTCAATTACAAGTAAGTCTATGATTTATCATCAGTAAATTTTTTTATTTATATACCTATTTTATCATATCACCATACCCCGGATTGTATTAAAATTTCTTGGGCAGGGGCCCGAAAACATAGCACAGCAGGTAGGGCATTTGCCTTGTACCCAGCCAACCCAGGTTCAATCCCCAGCATCCCATATGGTCCCCCAAGCACCGCCAGGAGTAATTCCTGAGTGAAGAGCCAGGAGTGACCCCTGAGTATTGCCGGGTGTAACCTAAAAACAAACAAAAAATGAAACATTTCTTGGACAAAAAGGAGGTGAGTGGAAAAGTTTAAGAGACCCTGGTTTAGGGGATTCTTGTAATGCCGAGCTCCAGCCCACGCTGCTGGCCGCTACAGCCTCAGAACTACAGAAGCAAAGGCCACAGCTCTTCATTGGAATTAACCAGAGGCCTCTCCATAAGGAAGTTCGCGACATGGCAGTTGTCTTCCCCAGAACAAATGAGTTAGAGGGTGAGAAAAAAAATGCCCACTTCGTCTCTCTTCAGCATCTGAGCAGGAGGAGTCTATCCCTTTTGCCATATTCTGCTGATCTCACAATTGTGACATCAAGTCTGGTCTTTCCCTAAGAGGAGAGATTTACACTAGCGCATACATGCCAGAACTTGGAGATCATGAGGAGTCATCCTGAATACTCTCTAGCACAATGCCACACTATACTATTCACAAACAAAAGACAACATGAGCGGAGATGTGGCAAAGCCATACAATAACAAACACAGCAGCACACAGGCCTTCCCTGCAGGCTCATTACTGCCTGCTCCACATTCCAGCTCTGCAGTAGTCATTGACACACGGCACTATTTGGTTGGTTGGTATGCAAACTTTCCATGGTCTCGGAAATCTAATTATGGTTGTTATGCAACTATTTTCATATATTAAATTTGTGTAAGTGAAGCATTGTATAACTGGGAAAACTATTATAATGCGGAAGACAGAAATATATGCTGAGAAATGCAATTGTAATGTCTATGAAATTCATGGCATACACAGAGCCTCAACTTCTCCAGGTGCCCCTGAGAGCCTCTGCTGGGTCTCATCTTTCCTGCACTTCTCTCCACTCACGAGATTCATCAGATGATAAAAGTCATTATGGAGGAGTAGCTAAGTCACTGGTTGACTTATCCCTCCCCTGTCAACCACAGACCACTAAATGAGCATGTACGGCGCATGTGTGTGTATGTGTGTGTGTGTTTGTGGTAATTCATTGGGCACCTGAGTGGCAGCCCTTCAACACAGAGTCAAAGGGAATAGTGACTAATTAAATCCATGCAAACCAGTGAGCTGAGTGGATGGTGTTAGAGGCACCTCCACTCCTATTTCAGACAAAGGCGTATCAGAGTACTACAGAGCCCAAACAAGCATCTATGCAAATCTGTTTTGCCTCGTTTTAAAATCTCCTGCTCTAATTTTAAGAAGTGTAAATTTACAGCTGGCCTGTCTACACTAATAAATCTCAGGATTTTTTAATCTACCTGGAAGCACCAAAGAGACATACTGGAAAGGTGAAAAGTTCAGGAAAACTTTCTCAGTTCTGGCTCAAGGCTGTCAAAAGTTAAAGCAGGTAAATTTTATAATTGCATCTTTTCTGACAGCTGCATAGTATTCCATAGTGTAGATGAACCACAGTTTCTTTAGCCAATGGATGGACATGGAGACTCTCATGCTGAGTGAAATTAGTCAGAAGGAAAAGGACAGATATAGAATGACTGCATTCATTAATAGGATATAAATAGATACCAGTGTTTTACTAAGTGTGGGAAATGGTAATGGCAGATTAAAACTCACCATTGAATATACACAAAGAGACTTAAGTGATAAACTCTAAATATCTGCAGGGCTAGCCACAATGTGTAAATAAGAGGCAGAGAGATGCAGAGAGAGAGACAGAGAAAGAGAGAAAACGGGGGTACCTGCTATTGAGGCAGCCTGGGGGTGGGCGGGAGGGGTGGGGGTACATTGGTGGTGGGAATGGGGCACTGGTGGAGGGATGGGTGCTGGAATACTGTATTACCAAGAACCAATTATGAACACCTTTGTAATTGTATGTCTCACGGTGGTATAATAAAAAAAATTTTTTAAAGTTAAAGCAGGTTGCCGTGCAAAACACTATTTATTGTTGTTGCTAATCTCTCACTTTCTCTGCTAAACTTTCATAATTATTTTTCAATACTGGGTCCTTGACTGTGCTGTTCCCTCTAGCTCATATTTCCTCCCTGGGCTAGTTCTCATTCCCTCTGCTCCACTTGAGCTGACTTCCTGAGAGAATGCTTCCAGGATCTTTACCATACACAAGCCATGCCTCATTCTTGTTTGATGTCCTTCTAGGTCACTGGGTTATAAGATTCTTAAAGATGAGAATGTCACTTATTAGCAAATATCCAGAACTCAGAGTCCATAGCCTATGGGAGGGTGCAGGTGAGTGAATGAACCTATTCTCTGTCCCTGCAAGTCACTACATGACCTCCTAATGAGTGTGTTACAGAGAAGATGCTAGAGAAAACAAGAGAAGATTCCATCTCTAAACACAAATAGCCTAGGTTAACTTTCAGTTTTGTTCTAGCACTACAACTTTCAGATATAGCAAAGAAAAATAAGAGTGTAATTCCATCTTTTCCTTGTAATGAAAACATTCTTCAAGCACACGAGGAAAATCAATTGTTTAACACATTAGTTAAAGAAATACTTCCAAATAAGAATAATGCCATGGAAATTACTTTTTTTAATCACTGTGCAACAGGCCATTACAGGCTGTTCCTGATTGGGTTTCAGTTATACAGTGTTCCAACACATCCCTCCACCAGTGCACAGTTACTGACACCAATGTGTCCCATTTCCCTCCCACCATACACACACACACACACACACACACACACACACACACACACACAACCAGCCTCTATAGCAGGCACTTTATTTCTCTCCCTTTGCACATTGTGGTTTGCAATACAGACACTGAAGGGTTATGTATATCCCTTTACCTACTTCAATACTCACTTCTAGTCTAATGTTACTATTCCCAACTGTTTTTGTCATACTGGCCCCTTCTCTATCTTACCTACCATCCACCCCACACATACATGTGGTAGATTCCAACCATTGCTATCTCTTCCTGGTCCCTGTTTTCCCTATCTTGGATATTAGTTTCATATCTTTTTTTAAAATTTTTTATTTTTACAATTACAAAGATACACAATTAAAAGTTCATATTTGGGTTTTAGTCATACAGTGTTCCAGCACACATCCCGCCACCAGTGCCCATCTCCCACCACCAACATCCCCGGTTCCCTCCCCCTCCCCCAGCCCCTCCTCCATGGCAGGTTCTTATTTCTTCACATTTCTCTCTCTTTTCTCTTTTCCTTTCACTCCAGACTATGGATTACAGAACATACATTAAAGGGTTGTCATGTGTATCCCTTTTTGCCTCTATTTAATGCTCAGTTCTAGGTTGGCATTAGTACCCTCGACAATTGTTAGCACACTGTTCCATTTTCTGTCTTACCTAGCCTCTGACTCCCACACGTTTGTGATAATTTCCATCTTTGACAAGACCTCCTGATATATGTTTCACTTGACCTTGGATATTGGTATCATGATATGTACATATATATTTATGTTATGCAGATAAATGCAGTCATTCTGTATCTGTCTCTCTCCTTCTGGCTAACCCCGCTCAACATAATCTTCTCCATGTCCATCCATTTATAGGCAAATTTTATAACTTCATTTTTCCTAACACCTGCATAGTATTCCATTGTGTAGATGTACCAAAGCTTTTTATCCAATCATTGATTTTCGGGCACTCTGGTTGCTTCCAGATTCTGGCTATTGTGAATAATGCTGCTATGAACATAAAAGTAGGGATGGTGTTTCTGCCGCATATTTTTGGTTTCCCAGAGTAGATTCCCAGGAGTGGTATGGCTGGGTCAAAATGGGAGTTCAATTTCTAGTCTTTGGAGGAATGTCCATATTGTTTTCCAGAAAGGCTGTACCAGCCGGCATTCCCACCAACAATGGATGAGTGTCCCCTTTTCCCCACATCCATGCCAGCACTTGTTGTTCTTGCTCTTTTGAATATGTGCCAGTCTCTGTGGTATAAAGTGGTATCTCATTGTTGTTTTGATTTGCATCTCTCTGATGATTAGTGATGATGAGCACCTTTTCATATGTTTTTGGCCATTCGAATTTCTTCCTTGCTGAAGTTTCTGTTCATTTCTTCTCCCCATTTTTTTTGATGGGGTTGTTTGTTTTCTTCTTGTAAAGTTCTACCAGTGCCTGATATATCCTGGATATTAACCCCTTATCAGAAGAAACAGAAACAGTCCCAAACAGCTTCTACGAGGCACATATCACCCTGATACCCAAAGCAGGGAGAGACAACACAAAGAAAGAAAACTACAGACCAATATCCCTAATGAACACGGATGCTAAGATCTTCAACAAAATACTAGCAAACAGAATCCAAAGACTCATAAAGAAGATTATACATCATGACCAAGTAGGATTCATCCCGGTATGCAAGGATGGTTCAACATTCGCAAGTCAATCAACATAATACATCATATCAATAAGAGAAAAAATAAAAACCATATGATCCTATCAATAGACGCAGAGAAAGCATTTGACAAGATCCAGCACCCGTTCATGATTAAAACCCTCCAGAAAATGGGAATTGAAGGGACTTTCCTCAAGATAGTTACAGCCATCTACCAAAAGCCCACAGCGAGCATCATTCTAAATGGGGAAAAGTTGAAAACCTTCCCCCTGAGATCAGGGACAAAACAAGGTTGCCCACTCTCACCTCTTTTATTCAATATAGTACTGGAAGTACTTGCCATAGCAATCAGAGAAGAAAAGGACATCAAGGGCATCCAGATAGGCAAGGGAAGAAGTCAAGCTTATCATTATTTGCAGATGACATGATATTATACCTAGAGAACCCTAAACTTTCTACCAAAAAACTCCTAGAAACAATAGACGCATATAGTAGAGTGGCAGGATACAAAATCAACACCCAAAAGTCAGTGGCTTTCCTATATACAAATAACGAAAGAGAAGAAAGGGATATTAAGGAAACTATTCCATTCACAATTGTGCCACAGAAAATCAAATACCTAGGAATTAACTTACCCAAGTGTGTAAAGGACCTGTACAAAGAAAACTACAAGACATTGCTCCAAGAGATAAAAGAGGATACAAGGAAATGGAAACATATTCCCTGCTCATGGATGGGGAGAATCAACATTGTCAAAATGGTAATACTCCCTAGAGCTCTGTACAGATTCAATGCAGTCCCTATAAGGATACCAATGACATTCTTCAAAGAAATTGACCAAACACTCCTGAAATTTGTATGGAACAATAAACCCCAAGGATAGCTTAAGCAATCCTCAGGAAAAAGAAGATGGGAGGCATCACCTTTCCCAACTTCAAACTGTACTACAAGGCAGTAGTAATTAAAACAGCATGGTATTGGAATAAAAACAGACCTGTGGACCTATGGAATAGAATTGAGTATCCTGACACCCAACCTCAAACACATGATCATTCAATCTTTGATAAAGGTGCAATGAGTCTAAAATGGAGTAAGGAAAGCCTCTTCAACAAGTGGTGTTGGGAAAACTGGGCAGCAACATGTAAAAAAATGAATTTGGACCTGTGTCTAACACCATGCACAAAAATCAGATCAAAATGGATTAAAGATCTCAATATCAGACTTGAATCCATAAAGCACATTGAAGAAAATATAGGAAAAACCCTCCACGACATTGAAGCTAAAGGCATCTTCAAAGGTGAAACATCACTAACAAAGCAACTAGAAGAAAAGATAAACATATGGGACTACATGAAACTAAAAAGCTTCTGCACCTCAAAAGAAACAGTGACTAAGATACAAAAGCAGTCCACAGAATGGGAAAGAATATTTACCCAATACCCATCTCATACTATTATTTTTTATATCCCACAAATGAATGCAGTCATTCTATGCAGCCTTTTTCCTTCTGACTCATTTCATTCACCATGATACTCTTCATGTCCATCCATTTACAGGCATATTTCATGATCTCATTGGAAATTACTTTTTAATTATGAATGATTTTTATTTCCCTCTCTTTTTATTTTTTTAATTTTTATTATAACACCATGAGATAGACTTTTTAAGACAGGTTGAAAGGTCAAATGGGATGACTGGTTTCTTTCTTTGCAGGTGCCAGGAAAAGGTAAATGAGGGAAATAAGAGCTCATGTCCAGGCCTGAATTCTAACTCTCAGTGACTGAGCTACCCATCAGGGGCCTCACTGGTAGAATCATTATTCTTGATGCTTGTCTCATAGTCAACCCTGAGGACAAACTGAAAGATGAAATTTCTTAGAAATGCACATAGACATACATTCAGAAGTCTGCCTACTATCTCAGTGTTCCCCCATTTCCCTGTAACGTGTACAAAGGCCTCAAGCAGAACAGCATTGGTCTAGCACGGAGCAGATACCAAGATTCACCAATTAGGGGCCGGAGCGATAACCCAGCGGGTAGGGCGTTTGCCTTGCACTAAGATTCACCAACATGTACATTGCATATTCCCCAAGGACATGAGTTATTTTAAAAAAAAATTAAAAACCTTGTTTCCCTTCCCTTCTCAAATCCTGTGGACAATTAAAAGAAAAAAGCAGATTTGACCACCACCAGCTGCACCAGCCTGACAGATAGTGAACAGGGAAAGACCAAATGGCAAATGCAAGGAGTTCTGGGTCCATAGCTGCTGTTTATTATAGTGCTCCAAGGAAAATCAGAACAAGATGGAAAAAAGTGCTGGAGACCTGAGGGAGCACATGAGATACCCACCCATTCATCTAGAAAGATAGAACAGCAGAAGCAGAGATGAGGGGATTACAAAATAAGATTTTTATCTCCCACCAAACACCGAGATACACTCTCCCCACACTGAGAAGAACGAAAAAAACAAAGCAGAGCTAGGAAGAGTCCTGAGGAATTAGGACCCAGGACTCCTAGAAGTTTCCTGCTGGTCAGGCTAACTCCCCCACCACCCCACTCCCATATCGAGCAACAGTAAGAAGATTCAGTTAGCCAACTATAAAACTGCTGTACTCATTAGGACTTTTATCAATAAAACCGGTCTAACATTTATGGTTCCTATTCTTCTTATTTACACAGAAGACAATCTAGAGTAAAACACTATTGCTCCAGCCATAAACATTTCCTCCTGGGAATCAAATTCCTTCAAAATCAACAAGACAGTGAGGGGTAGGGGGAGAATTAAGCACTTTGGAGACGTTATATTTAGCTCCAGCTCAAAGCCCGTCTCTCCGTCTCTTCACGCTCTTTCTCTCCAGCTGCTTCCAATCTCAGCAAAGCTCCTCAATTAAATTGCCACCAGTTTAGAGACTCCTGGTGCGGCCTACTTTACGCAGCATCCTGGAACAGTGACTGGGGAAGGTGAGGATAGCAGCTCTCATGACAAAGGCGGGGCCCAACACACTCTAGGTGTGTCCAACCCTATCTTCTAGGCACCCCCATGGGGTGCTAAAATCTCCCTCTAAATCTTGGCAAGCTGGAGAGCCGGGAAATGATAATGACAGGCAGGAGCTCAGGGCCGGCGTCAGTCTCGAATCCCAGCTCTGCCTCACTCTATGGCCCAGCAGGTGATTCCAGGATCCCTGAGCTCCAGTTTTCCCATCTAAGATGGGCAGAGTGAGGCCCACCATCGAGGACAGGTGAGCTCAGAGGAGACCACTCAGGAGCTGCCCCCATGCAAAGCACTGTCACTGGAGGGGAGGGAATGCAGCGAGCATCCGCGGATGACCCCAAACTTCGAGCCCATCTCCCACAGAACACGGAGATTCCCACACTCACCGCACCAGGAAGACATGCTGCTGGGCCAGGCCTGTCTTTCTTCAGAACAGGCCGGCAAGTAGACAGCAGGCGGTGTTGGAGCCAGGAACTCCCTTCTCCACTTGCACACTCCATAAACCCGCACCCCAGTCATGCCAGGAGTGCTTCAGACACCAGCAGCTGGTCTTACAAAGGCCACAGGCCACACGGCCAAATTTTGAGCTGCAGACCCCACGATGTCCAGGAACTTCCCACTGTAGCAGCGGACAATTTGATGTCAGGGCAACGTGACATCATCACAACAAGACACCACAGCAGCATTACATCATGAAGTATTACTCAAAGAATAACTGCTCACCTCTCTGGTCTCTATTTTCCTTGGGCATGACTTAATCTCTCGGCTTGCTCACCACAGCCCCTAAATGTACCAAACCCACTGCCAGCGTCGTCCCAGCAGGTGGATGAAATGGCCCAAAGACCTGTTTTTCAACAGAGACCAGAACCCACTGATTCAGGGCTCCACCCCACAAGCCCGCCCCACCTTACTTCGGTGCAATTGTCCTATCAGGTTTTCACCTGGGCTTGGGGCCATCAGATAACAATCACAGTTCCTATGACATCCTCAGGTGCAGCTGATTTTCTAGAGCAGCTCACAGCATTCAAGAAAGCCACTTCCTTGCTAGGCCCAGGCTTCTGAACTTCCTCCACCTTTCCATCCAAGAAATGCAACAAGGACAAGCACTGCCCAAGACACCTCAGATTCATGATGTGACATAGACTAAGAATTATTTGTTGGCCATTGGGAATTCAGAAATCTTTTTTGGTTGCCAATTATTTTCTGATCCTGACTACCTCCCCACACTGCTCCCCCTCACACACACACACACACACACACACACACACACACACGCAGACCGGTTAAGTACCCTGCAGTTCAGGCAGTTAAGCACTAGAGCACCTGTGCTTTATCAAGGCCAGAAATCAGGATTAGTGGATAGTAGAGACGGCCAGTGCAAGGCGTATAGCTTGGGGCGTCATCACTTGTCCTTCCAGATGTGTCACCCCTGTCCAGCACCCAAGGTGTTCCCCAAACTGGCAGCTTTCCAACCATACTGGGGTACCCTGAAGGAGGCTTCACCATTCATACATGAGGGGTTGAATCACTAGTGACTTAAAAGTCCCAAATCTTCTAACCAATGACCTGCTCCTACCAGGGGTTAGCTCGGTGCTTCCCCAAACCCCCACTCAGGCAAGTGCAGGACTGGCTAAAAGAGTCTGTGGAGTAACAAAATCTTCTTTTCACTCCTGGGCTGTCACTGTTTGCTCTGTTCCAATGGTGTCTGGAGTTCTGGGGCGAGAACAGGACAAAGCGCAACACAACATTCTGTGAATGATGACATTGCAGGAAGCCGCCCCATTGTGGACTCCATGGGAGGAACCCCGGAGCCTGCTCAGCTATCTGGAGACTCTCTGTGCAATGGTGTCTTTGGGGTTTGTCGTCTCCATGTTTTTTCCTACTCAAACCCTTGCTCTTAAAAAAAACTCACTCAGGAGCAGAGTTCCTGGCCCCCCATTTAGGGTCTATGAACTTCATAAAAATCCTTCAGCAGTCAATAATTCAGAATTAATATTTCAAGGGCAACAGGTCTCAAGCTAGGGGTCTAGGGAGTCCTCATCTACATGGCTGATAACAGCCCTTGGGTTGTCTTCAAGGCAGAAATGGGCCCAAGAACCACTCAACCGGCTCCAGGAAATGGCTAAGCAGCAGGTCAAATTGCTCATAACTTTGACGAGGAGGATGGCTGAATAATTCTAGCGCCTCTCTGGGGAGAAATGAAATTCAGAATTCAAGCATCAAGAAAGGAACCACTTTTCAAAATTCCCCTATCTGGGATTTACATACTGATGTTAAGAGGTGGGGAGACCTTAGGACGCAAGGGGTGCTCCCAGGAGCAGAGCCCATTTGTCAGGAAGCCACCTGCCCCAGCACCCGGCTGTCTGCCTCCAGGGCTGGACAATCCAGACATCTCCAATTAGAGGCTAGAGGCTAATCATTCATTTTAAAGTAGACAGCTGCTGGGAAGACTTGACTCCTAGCTGGAAATACATTTCTGGGTGCTCTGGGGGAAGCTGTCAGGTGCTGAAGTTCTCTATCCCAGCTGGTAAAGCCTAAGCCAAGAAGTGGGGTGCATGAGCCGGGAGCTGGCCTCTCTCCCCAGCAGCCCAGAGACTGGACACTCGTGTCCACCTAGCAGGAGATGGATGATAACAGTGTCTCCAAAGCAGGCTAGTCCACCTTCCTCCCCATGCAGTCTCATCAGGGACTTCAGAAGGACTCATGTATTATAGACGGAGGGAGAGAGGCACACTAGGCAGAGTTTAAGTCAGGAATTCTGTGTTAGCTGATCAGCCACTTTTCTCTCTGTGCCCAGAATTTGAACAGGAGAACAGCCCCCTGGACAGTCTTCCCAAGCTTTTGATGGACCCGGTTCCCTTCCCATTGCCACATTAAGCAAGCAAGCAAGCCGCACACAGAAGTCAAAGATTAAGCAGTTAGTAAAGCAATCTACTGATTACAAAATAGGACTATTAGTAGGACAATAGGTAAATAATTGATTAATATAGAAGCGCAAAAAAAAGAAACCAAAGAAAGTTAAACAAGAGGAAAACAAATACCAAAACAGAGTAGACAATAAACAAGCGATTGAGGCTAACAAATAAGCAACCGGTTACCCTCTTAATTAATCCACCCACATCATACATACTGTGTTCTTCCAAGTGTTTCTCTCCCCATTGCCAGGCGAGCACACATCCTGCTTTTCTGCCATGCAAACATGCCTCCATCTTATTTATCAAAGGAACCCACACTTTTTGGTACAGGGGCCAAAGACAGTTTGCCTCATTCTCAAGGCAATGGGGTCAGCTGGGCTTCTATACCACGTTCAGACCTGGAGGACTGAAAAAGACCTAAAGGAGAGCTTGTCTCCTTTAATGTATGGTTCCAGAAAGTCACCTGCAAGACAAACCAGCACAAAAGAAATGAAGAGGCGAACTCAGGATGAAAGCCTGGCAAACTCCTTCAAGCAGGAACACCACCCGTCGCCTTCCCCAAAGGAGAAGGGTGGTGCGAGGAACTGGTGGAACTCTGGCTTGGGTTTGCAGATGAGACAGAATATGTCTGGGGCGCACTGGAGGAAAGCCCCCTTCTTCACAACGCTGCGTCCCTGTCTTCTTTTCGATGGAAACCTCTTCTAGGGACTATGCAGGCAAGTTGGCCTCTGTGAGGATATGAGTCCACCATCTCCGCCCTTCTGATGCGTTGTGGATGAAGCCCTTGCTCGCCCCTGTCATCGTGGCTCTCAATGGCCTGGGCCTCCAGTGACCCGGTACTGCACCTTCATAGTTCACTCAGTCAGAGGATAACTGAGGAAACATTCCCCACCTAATGCATCCTCTGGGCGACACAATGGTGCTGAAGGTTTAGTAGTCTCAGTTTATCCTCACTCCACCACTCTGGTCCCAGGAGCTCTCTCCTCCCTCCTGGGGACTCTTCTAGGACACCTGCAGGTGAGGGGTGCCCTAAGCTCTGATGTCAGTGAAACAATGCCCAAGCCAACTCTTGGTGAGACCACAGGGGCTGTGGGAACAGCTGTGGTTTCCTGGGTGTGGAGCAAGCTGGGGAGAACATCTCACGTGCTGAGGCTTCTCTCCTGCACAGCCAGTCAGCAGCAGCTGCATTTGTGTTTTCTGAGCTACAAGCCTATCTCACTACAAAATAATTTGATTTCTCTTGAAAACCGTATATTCATTTTAATTCTACAACTTGGAGGTGTCTACTGAAATCAAAGGTCTCAGTGACAGTCAGACAGAGCCATAACTGGAAAACAAAGCGAGGGTCAGACCTGGAGACTAGTCTGGCAGACTCCCCCTAAGAGAACAGTTCCGCGCTGCTGAGCGCGTTACCCATGCCCAGAAGACACAGGCAGGCAATTGCCTATAAAGCGCTATTACTTCTGACACACTCTCATGATTTTCTTTTCTAGCTCTTTTTTTTTTTTTTTGCATCACATCCAGCAATGCTCAGTGGCTACTCCTGGTTATGCACTTAGTGGCAGTGCTAGGGGGTAATAGATGGGATGCTGGGGATCGAACCCAGCCCCTGCTTTTCTTTATTTTGTTTTTTGCGGAGTCACACTTGGTGTTTCTGATGGTCGTGCTTGGAGGATCGTACTTCTGGCTTCATGCTTGGAGGCGGAGCCCAGTGGTGCTCAGGGTACCATGCAGTGTGGGGGAATCAATCCCAGACCGCCTTCCTGCATGCAAACTGTGCACTCCAGCCCAAGAAGCTCTCTCCAGCCTCCCAGTCTTCTTTCACAGCGTTTGAGCTTCTCATCACCTAAAATAAACCATCTGAATCTAAGACCTGCTGGGGAAGGGGCCAGAGCTCAGAGGCCGAGCATATACTTTGCATCAGTAAGGTCCTGGCTTCCATCTTCACACTTACACACATGATGAAAAAATGCAGATGCTCTCTATGCACCGAGAAGCTGGCAGCCTCTCATCCTCACTCTGACATCCAAGATTGGAGCTGGACCCAGGAAGCTGGACTCTGGCCTATGGTTAGTCCTCAGGTCTGCAGGTGTTGGCATCCACTGAGTGCTGGTTTCCTGTACAGGTGCTACACAGCATGCAATGAACCTGCTTTGAGTGCTCACCAG
Source organism: Cryptotis parvus (assembly GCA_021461705.1). Classification (NCBI taxonomy): domain Eukaryota; kingdom Metazoa; phylum Chordata; class Mammalia; order Eulipotyphla; family Soricidae; genus Cryptotis; species Cryptotis parvus. The sequence goes on from JAJIBD010003015.1 coordinate 233,427, forward strand.
CACTTTCACCTGCTAGGTAGTAGAATAGGGCTCTCCTTCACGTATGTTCACAGACTTGACTCCTCACCATGCAATCATTCCCTCCTCCTTTTGATAAAGAATCAGCAATTTTCTTCCATAGAAAAATCATCCCCAGAGATACCCAGCGCCTCTGGCCCAGTGATCTCCATCAACAGAGCCGCTGGTGGTTTCTCCTCATTGTGATGGGAAACGGATGGAGTCGCCACTGTTACTGCATGTACGGGAGGTGTCTCTTTCACAAGCCATGCACACCAGCACCCACCCCCATCATCCTGGGATCTGGACACTCCATTCCAGATAAGGAAGCCAGAACTCATCCCGAGATGATTCGGAGAAACCTCCTTCCAATGGAGAACAGGAGGCAAGTGGCAGTGACATCACAGCAGCCCCTCTGGGCCTGGTCACACAGCTCTCTGGCCCACAAGGACCCTACTCTGCACCGGGCAGGGCCCAGTGGGCACCTGGGAAACCATGGCCTTGAGTAGCTGTTGCAATCTACTGAGCTTCTGCTCCTTCACTCTGGGGTTAAATGCTGAGGTGCAGAGACCCCAGGGTTAACTTCTAGATGATCCTGCTCTGGAGGACCTAAATGGTCAAACCTTTCCCTCTTGGCTGGAGCCTTTTCTTCATCATTGATACAAAGTCCAGTGCCAAGCATCTTCAGAGAAAAGCTCTTGTTCTTACTCCACAAACTTAAAACCCCATTTTGGGAGCAGGACCAGATCATATAAGGGTTAAAGACACTTGCCAACTCAGATTTTATCCCCATCACCACATGGTCCCCAAGCCGCACCAGGAATAACCCCTGAACAACAGCCCCTGAGCACTGCTGGGTGTGGCCCAAACACTCAAAGAAAAACAAAAAAATTTCTCCTTCATTTCTTGGTCAGGTTTGTAGCAGCAGTAGCGCTCCATACTTTCCCCCACCTCCCATTCACTCGTCCTGAGAAATCTACGTTCTGGGCCGCGGCTCAAACATCCACCTCTACCGCCTTCAATAAGCGCATTGTGATTTCCAAGGTCCAGTGTAATACCACCTCCTCCTGGAGTCCCTCCCTGCTTTTGGTCACCGAGTATCAAAGTTTTATCTAATCTAGAACTCTTTTTGTTTTTAACCCTGTGGTACTCAGGACTTACTCCTGGCTCTGGACTCAGGGATCATCACTCCTGGTGGGGTTCGGGATCAAACCTAAGTCGACTGCACAAAGCAAGTATGTTAACCGCTGCAGCACCTCACCATTTCCCACTCCGACATTCCTCTAAGTCGAAGGGAATCCTTTAAGGAGGATTCGATCACACTATCGCAGTTTCACAGGCACAGAGGACACAAACCAGAACAAACTGTGGCCAACTGGGATATACAACCCCTACGTCATCAGACTCAGTGATTGACTTCCCTCTTCAAGACCAGGGTCTCTCGGAGTCCTGTCAAGGAGCCCCTCCTCTTTTCATACTACACAGTTCTCTTAGGCAGACTCTCTCACCCATTACCAAGACTTTGAATATCATCTGAACACTAATGATCTTCCAGCCTACAGCTCCAATTATGGTACCTAGTTTTAGAGGTGATGCCAGTAACCCTGAAGTCTGGTCATTCACACTCTAAGTCGTTCCCTTTGTCCACAATCAAGATCAGTCCATGTAACCAATAGACAAATCTTGTGGGAGTGACGGTGTGGGACTTCTGATGGTGCATCAACTGAAGGCGTTGCCATTTCTATGCATCTTCTATGGATGGCTCTCTTGGGGGGCAGGGGAAGCCAACTGCCCTGACGAGAAGCTCTCAAGTCTATGGTGTTCAGATTTCAGTCTGAAAGTTGCTACCTCCAGGAAGCCTTCCCAGATAGCATGTTGGGTGCTGTAAGAGGTTGGAGTCCTCAGAAGCAGAACCTAAGGCAGAAGTTTGTGTGCAGGAGACTCACAGCCAAGTTCTCATAGGAGCAACACTTATGAACTGGAAGGAAGACAGATGGAACAAAGAGAAGAGGTAAGCTGGGATGCAGACACCAGAAAGACCTCAGCTGATCTAAGGGAGTTCTGAGAGCAACCGGGTCCTAAAGCTGGGCAAGGAAAGTGGCCTTTATTGGCACATGTCCACCAGTACTGGGTATGACTGCGCCAAGTGGGGGCATGATCTTGGGCCAGATGGCACACTTCAGAAGAATGTCACTAGAAATGGTCACCAGATGCTCACAGCTAGAACGTTCTTGCTCTCTGCAGCATCTGGGGTACAAAGCCCTTGGTGTTGTTAAGGTCTCTGCAGTACAGCACTCCCAGAGGACCTCGTCACATATTCCTGCACCCCTAGTTCACATACAGGCACTGTAGTCTCTAAACTGCTCAGTTTTCCCCTCCCAATGGTCTGATCCAACCCTCAGCTCTAGCCAGCATACAGTAGGTGCTCTATAAAAGACCACAGGATGAATCTACACTCAACACTAGCCAGCACACAGTAGGTGCTCTATAAAAGACCAAAGGATGAATTTGGAGAACAGGAGGCAAACTTCAGCGCCTTCCAGAGCACAAGACCTTTTTTGGACAGAGAGCTAGGAGCTTTGCTCTCAAGAAGTCTGGGCTCTATCCCTAACATCACATGGTCCCCCAAGCTCTGCCATGAGTGACCCCCAAGAGCACCAAGCCAGAATTAATAGCTCCCCTGAGCACCACCTGTTGTGGCTAGAAAAAATACCCTTAACAAACAAAAAAAAAGTCTGTTTCTATATTGTGCAAAACTTCTACCCTAAGGTGAGCCAGTCCCACCTGAGTCACAACCATGTGGCATTCCGGGGGTGGGGCGGTGGGGGCTGTCCCCAGAACAGAGAATGACACAGGGCAGGTGACACTAAGAACCTGCTGGGTCACCTCTCTGCAGCAGCTGGGAATACAGAACCAGAATTAATGAGTCTCCTACAGCTAGATGCCCCTAAGGAATATTTTTTTCCTCCTTATTTTATTCTCACTTATTAAATTTTAAACAGTCCTTGAAGACGCCAACCTAACATGGAAATCAAACACAGCAAAACAATGTGTTTGTTTTCTATTAATACGGCAGGGCAGCAAATCTGGGGATTTGGAGAAAAATCAACCCTCTCTTTTCTGGGAAACTGAGACTCCCACACCCAGTGGTCTCCAGCTGGACCCTGCATTCCATACCTGATGGGGAACCCCAGCTGCCTGCACACACCCACCTGCCAGAAGAAGCCCAGGCACCCTTGGGCTGCTCTGCCTGGGAAGAACAGGGGGTCAGGAGGCTGAACCCCCCAAATGACCTGCAGCCAGCGAGGTTCTCTGGAAACAGCTCCACTCTCAATTAAGGAAGGTTCCTGAAGCAGTCCCTGGAAATGCGTTTACAGGAACAAGGGTAGGGAGCACCTAGGGAACTGCCAGCATGGTTTTGAGGTTGTCCTGGGATCTCCCCTACCAATGCTGTGCCTTCCTATTATAAAGACACATTCTCCAGTCAGGAACTGGTATCACTTGATCACTTGACACCCCGTTATTCATTGATTTGCTTGAGTGGGCGCCAGTGACATTTCCATTTGACCCTATTACATGCCAGTTTAGCCCAATGGCATCTGCTTGCTGCAGGAATACGAAGAGCCTCAAACCATTCATTCCAGGGTCTTGACGAAGAAGCCTGACCATTTTCATGATGTCCCGTGGGATCCAGGGGTTAAGGTATTTGCCCTGAATGAGGCCAAGCCTGGTTCGATCCCCAGCACCACAGTCCTTTGAGAATCATCAGAGTCATCCTAAAAGGGCTAGGAGTGAGCACCTACACGTATGACCCCAAGTCCCTCCCACCTGGAAAAAGGCATCTGTGGGGCACATGGGAGGAGTATAAAAACAGGTGATGTGAATAATGGCAAGTCACGGGCCCTTCAACTGGGCAATCACACACTTACCACTCAGAAGACACTTTTGATAAGGAAAGTGATATTCAATCATTGTCACGAGTAACAGTGACTCTCTGTGCACAGTAGACTAGATAAGGAAACTATAGTACAACTACGATGGAATACTATGCAGCTGTTAAGAAAAAATGAAGTCATGAAATTTGCTTCTAACGATGGACATGGAGAGTATCGTGCTGAGTGAAATGAGCCTGAAAGAGGGGGACTGATGCAGAATGACTGCATTTATTTGTGGTATATAAAGAAAATAGTATGAGACTAATACCCAAGGCCAGGAAAAACAGGAAGTTAGAAGGACTGATCAATGGTTAGAAGCTTGCCACAAGTGTCTGGGGGTGAAGGGCAGTTAGGATAGAGAGGGAACCAGTATGACAATAATAGTTGGAAATGATCACTCTGGACAAGAACTGAGTGCTGAAAGTAGATAGAAGGATATATACACAATAATCTTTCAGAATTATTATTGTTATTATTATTGTTATCATATATATACACAATAACCTTCCAGAATGTGCATTGCAACTATAATGCTCAAAAAGATGGAGAGAGAGAGTGAAAGTGTTCGCTGGGGGGGTTGGGGGGTTGGGAAGGGGGAAACTGGGGACATTAACAGTGGGAAATGTACACTGGTTAAGGGACGAATGTTGGAACATTATATAACTGAAACCCAATCACGAAAAACTTTGTAATTGTGTATCTCACTGTGATTCAATTAAAAAATTAATTAAAATTTGAAAAAAAATTCAGAAGCCTGGCTCATGTCCAACCTCCTGCAGACACTTTGCCCAGGCTGTCTAGATGGAGCTGCTGAGACCAGCCGCCTCCAGCACCCACCTGGAGGTCTGGGTTCAAGGATGAGAAGGTTTACTGACTACTAATTAAGCAGAAATCTCTGGTATGCTGACAGATACAGTCAGCTCTAGCTCCCGGGACCTGAAAGCTGGTCATTAATTACCCAAGCATGGCTAAGGGACACTTCTGTGTGCCAAAACTCTCAGGAGATATTGTGGCAGAGCAGGCACAGAACTGAAATCCAGTGAGCCCATGTCAGCCCCAACTCTTCTCCCCAAATTTAGCCTCAAATACACCATGTTGTAAGAGTGTGTGTATGTGTGTGTGTGTGTGCATGTGTGGACATGTGTGCCTATCTGTGTGTATAGACTATAGAATGTTTGGTGCAGAAGAATAAGAAATGTCCCAAGGCAGCTGCTAGGTTGGACCATGAATCCAGCAGCAGAAGGTCTGGAGACCCTTTCTCAGAGAACAATCACCAGGTCCCAGCCTCCTGCTAAGAACCCAACGGATTCTCTGGCTCCAAGGTGTCGGGGAACGTTGCCGGGTCCCCGACAGTGTCAGGACAGAGGTTGTCTTCTACCTCCGAGGACGCCGGGAGAAAGATGAAAACTCACGAGTCCGGTGCAGTTCCAAAAATGGCTTTTAATAGTACAAAAGCTCTTCCGCAGCAATCCAATATAATGAACAAACTCTAGCTCTGGTCCAAACTTAGACCATACAAAAGAGCCTAAGTCTCCCACCAAAGAGAGAGGATGTCACCCGAGCTGAGTCCTACCCAGAAGGAGCAAAAGGCCAAAGCCAAAAGCCAAAAGCCACAGGAGCCAAAAGCTGAAGGCTGAGGAACCAAAAGGCAAAAGGTAAAGGTGAAGGGGCCTCAAGTCAGCCCCTTATATACACCAAAAGTAATCCAATGGGGAGGTTGTCATGCCAACAAAGAACCCTAAACAGAGTGTAGTGCCACACCTTATTGCAGGTATAAACAAAGGTTATGCCAAGGACTAAGGAGATTATCTCTTATGTAAAACACTGGAGAGAGGGGGCTGATATAAAGTAATACATCTTAACTTCATCAGCTTCATGTAATCTAGATGGTACCCACAAGGTCCTTATTATTATCTGCACCAGGGTGATTCTGAGTATCTTGTTCTCCTGTACTGAAAGGGTCACACTCGCCTGCTTAGAGCAAACTAGTATGATCCTTCCTATAGTCTTTCTTTAGTCTCAGCGTAGCCAGGGTGGTAGTCTCCTGGTAAATTCTAACTGTCCCATGTTGGGTGCAGTGGGTATAAAGAGGAGCTGTGCCCAATCTAGAAAACATAGAAGTCTTAGTAGATGTATAAGTCAGAAGTTATTCAATCAAGGTGACTTCTGTAACTGCCACACCCTCTAGAAGTGTTTACATAGAAGAGAGATCTCATTAGAATGAACCTTGGCTTAAATAAGATTAAGCTGGGAGTGAGCAAAACAACAAAAAATCCCAGATTAGCTAAACATGTCCTCCAACACAAGGCACTGCAACAGCAAAGACCAGGGGAAACACCTGATGGGGAGTGGGGGGTTGCACAGAGAGGGTGGAAGGGTACCACAAGGGGGAGCAGCAGGGTACCCCATAGCTTAGCTGCCTGCAACCTATTCCCAGAGTGACACCTTCAGACATAGGAGGAGGGAGCCCTGAGCAAGGCTGCGCCTCCAGAGCTGGCCTGGCCCTGGGCCATGGAGAGGGGAAGGAGGCAGTTGCCCACCAGCTGAGCTTCACATCAAAAGCCCATGAGCGGCCTAGTCAACTCGAGGAGCAACAATGCCTTTCCAGGCTGGCCTCCAATGCAGACTCTGCAGCCACAGACAGAGAAAGAAGGCGTGTCTGGACCCAAGCCCCCCCCGCACCCCTGCTAACCACTCCTCACAGTCTCACATCTCCTTCCCTGTTGGGCAACCCAAACTGAGACCCCTGAAGCTCCTGCTGGTTCCTGGGTCAGGCCATATCCAGGCACTTATACTGTCCAGCTCTCACTCAGGGCTGGTGACATGCAAGAATTTCAAAGGCAAGAGCCCCAAAGGCCCCAGTGAACAGGAAATGAGATGGATTTTACCCTGCTTTCCCACATCCTGACTGACATCAAACACAGCACCTACCTGAGTGAGTGAAACCATGACTGAAAGAACCACCACTGTCATTTCTGTGGTGAGAGAAAGTGTTTCAAACAGTTGTGCCCAAACTGACTCAGCACCCACCAAGCGTGTTGACTGGCAGGGAGGAAACAACTTCTGGAATAGCCGGGATAATGGTAGATGATAGAGAGGGGACGCCAAAAGGGAATAGAAGCAAAGAGCTAGAGGGGTTCAGAGGAGGGACAGCTCAGCCACAGGCTGGGCTCTCAGGCAAGAGATCTAGAGCATTTGTGTAGATTCCCAAGGATGAAGCAAGTCCCCTAGCCTTGCAGGATGGCGCAAAGAGATGCCACTAAGAGTGAAGGCCCTTACATATACAGCACAAGGTGGCCTCAGCACCAATCCCTCTTAGTCTTTCTCCTGAGCCACTCCCAAGCTGAGACAATGGGATGACCTCAAAGCCAGCCTCCGGTTCAGAGTAGAAAACAGCCGCAGAATAAGCAGCTTTCCCTGATTGTTGCCCCCCAAACTCTTGTCCCTGGAGCAGGTAACATGGAGCTTAAAAGCAAACCAACGTCAATGTCCAGAACAGAAGCAGTATCTGCACACAGACGCATACAGACACATACACACACGAATACCAACACACATACTCACACTCACACACATACCCACATACACATCCACACTGCTCCTTATAAGAAAGGTTGCCATGGAGATGAAACAGAGAAATAGCAAAGATGCGGAGGAGCCACGGAAATGGCTATAATTAATTTAAAGCATTAGAAACAATTAAAATTGTATTAAAAGCAAGTTCATTTGAATGAGGCATAAATTGGGTTAGCCGATCACATCAAGCAGGAACAAAATAAAACATTGCTTTGGGGGTGTTGGAGCAGGCGCCTTCAAAGGAGCAAAATGAAGTATCGCACAGTGCTCAGGAACAATAAAATCCGTAACCTAATTTATCTCATGTTTCTGCAAACCAGACAGCTCTCCAGCGGTCCCGTCTCCTCCGGTACATTCATGCCAGGCTGGAAAACAAAATGAGGACAGAAAATTACTCGTTATCAAGTAAAAGGAGCTGTGTTTCTGCATCAGAGCCTGTGGCCACAAATCACTCCCCAGTAAAGGAGAGGAGAAGGGTTCTGTGGGTACAGCGGGTGTGGGAACCATCCTGGAGAGCCATCCAACTCCCACCAGCTCCACAAGGCAGACACCAGTGGTCTGTCCCACAACACAGGAACCGACCGGAGGTCTCCAAGACAGACAAACATCACTTGAGGTCAGACACATCCAGATTCCACAGTCGATGCAATTGCCACCAGGCCATGCTCCTTTGCATGGGAAGGAGACAGTGGACAGTCATTTCTGTAGCTGACCTCATGGAGATCCTCCTAATTGCTTCAAGGGACAAAAATCCAACTTGCCCAAGACAACACAACTAAATCAAACAAAACCAAGATTCAGCCCAGGAAGTGGCTCTGTAATAACACAGGCCTCTGCCTTTGCAATACCTCCTCGATTCCAGAGCAGTTGTCATTCTTGCCCTGTACTGGGAGTGGTTGGAACAGTGGTTTCCCACTGAAACAGCTGAGGAGGGCAATAAGAACTATCCAGTGAAAGCACGCCTTGTGGTACATCTTGGCTTGGTCAAAGCCAGGAGAGAGGTGACCTTTGGTCACCCCAGCCCAACCCACAGTGCTCCCCAAGCTCCAGTCACAACAGGGCTGACACCAGCTCCAATACCCAGAATTGTGGCAATGTGCCATCGCGGGCCACTTGCATGGGCAAATATATATGCATGACCCCACCCTTGTCCCAGGCTCAGGGCTCATGAAAGCCACACACCAAACGCTGTCTATGATCTTGAGATGGGTCATAGGACCGGGGTCTGGCCAACACAGGCTTGGGGAGGTTAAACTGCAAGAGCCAAGGGAGAGGCAGGTGAAGCGAAAGAAAGGGGGCAGGCTGGGGGGCAGACAGGAGGGCTTAGCACTCTCAGCTCAAGGAACGAGTTTGGATTTCTTTCCTGTGGGGAGAAATTCCAAAAGTCACAGAGAAAATGCTAGACCACCACAAAAGAGGCCATCTGAGTCTTAAGTAGCCCACTCTCTGGATGTATTCAATACAGACAGCCAGCTTGAAGAGAGAGATATATTGGAGAAAAGGAAAAATCAGATGAAGGATGGGAGTTTCCGGAGCACCTACGGCAGCCTCAGCCTGTGATTTCAGAAGAGAAGGGCAGGAATGATGAACGGCCCCGCCCAGCCCACCCTGCCTGCCAGGGGAGATAAAAGGCCTGGCTGGGCAACTTATGTCTCCAGAAATATTTATTCCCCCACGTAATTCATTAGTGCGCACCAATGTGGTACAAAAGCAATGCACATTTCAAGTTATGATTTCCCAGAGAATAATTTCCCATGCCTTGATAAACGACTGCAAAGGCCCAGCCACCACTGAGCTGTCTGAGCTGGGAAAAGCTGAAACAGAAACACCTAAGGTGGCAGCAGTAGGGCATGGGGCTATTCCCTGACTCACCATCATTCAGCTGAAGTTCCATGAACACCTGCTACCCCATACCACGTGCTGAAATAGATATAGATCTCAGGGCATGGTAGTATATATATATATATATATATATATATATATATATATATATATATATATATACACTACCTTATATTTATGGTAGTATATATATACTACCATACTTATATTTATATATGTATAAATATATAGAAGTATACTTATATATAAGTATACTACATACTATACTTATATATGTAGAGAGAGAGAAATTCCTGCCCGCACAGAGTTTCCAATCTTATGAGGGAGCTATACAGGGAAAATATTAGGCATAACACCAGGCCCTAAAGTAAGGTGAGGCAGCATGTCAAGTTGAGGCCAACATGCTCCTGGTAGGTGTGAGAAACAGCATGAACACCAACGTGCCGAGAACAGACACTGTATGTGAAGGAGCCGCAGAGAGGGTGGAGGAGTCTGGCCTGGTCACGCCTTCTAGGTCGCAGAAAAGAGCTCAGGTTCCTCCTGAGTCTTGTGGGGACTTGGGAGCTATTGGTGGCTTTTAAGTAGGACAGTGATATAACTTGGTTTACATTTTAAACTGTCTCCAGTTGCTAGGTGGAAAATGGATCATAATAAGCTGGAAACACAGGGACATCTGTTAGAGGCCCTTGCTGTGTAAATAATGTTTGCGGAGGGGCTTATTATGTCTTTATTATGGATTACTCAGATCATCCTTACAGCAGCCAGACGCCTTTATTAACGCCCCTGCATGGCGACGCATGGAGGATGGAGAGGTGATACCAGTTCCAGGCAGGACTAGAACCCGGCTCCTCGACCTCCCAACTGCCCACCTCAACTGCATGTGGGGAGGGGCCAGAGCAGGGCCGGTCTGAACAAGGACAGTCAGCAAAAGGAAAGGAGAAATAGTTGGGTGGCAGTTGTATTTTGAAATTGGGTGCAGGCAAGAGTAGCATCTTAATTCCATGGGTGATGTGAAGGAAATAGGGTTCAAGACCCTGGCTTGTTTCCCAAGCGCTGATCTCAAAGTTCCAGAAAGCCTAGCTCAGCCTCTCTGCACCTGGAAATATCATTATTTCCAGCCTGGGGGGCTCCAGGGAACCAAGAGGTGGCAATGCCTCACTTCCCCTATATACAGGGACGTCAAACTCTGAAAAGGACTTCGTGAGACCCTGACAATAAGCAACAGTGCTGGGACAGAATCCGGACTCCACAGCGCTACCTGGCTTACTTTAAGTGAGGACAAAGGACCCTGAGTGACGCAGAGGTCAGGGGAGAAGCAGTATTCTGGGGTCACAAGAGGTGGCCCAGACTGCCCACCGTCTGCTCAGAGACCCTGGGAATGTTACTTCACCTCTCCATGCTCCAGTTCCCTGTAAAGTGGGGACATTGGACTCTCACCGCCCACTCTGCTATCCAAAAGCAGACGTTTCCCCACAACCTTTGCTAAGCCAAAGCCACATTTACTATTCATTTAGATGATAAAAAACAATTTAGCATTTCCAGACTCAAAATAACCTATATGAGTCCAAGGAGGTAACTAGGCAATCAGAAGCTCATATAGGTGCTGGGGCCATGGTCCAATCCCTTTACCGCACAGCCCCTGACGATGTGTACCAAGTCCCAGCTGGCCAGGTCTCACCAGAATGATCCTTGGGGTTCATGAGCACTGCTTTGGGGCACCACCTCTCCCCACGGGGGAAAAACCCTGTTTAATGCTAAATAACCATTTCAGATCAGATAATCAGCACGGATCCCTAAGCTAACACTCAGCTAGCTGCACTCTTACAGGAAGCCCTTGAGGACAGGCAACGCACTGCTGCCTCTAGACCAGCTGCCATCAAACCCTCCCATTGTCCTTGAAGGGCTGAGCGGTGGTGGCATCTGGATGCCCTGGTTCCTACCACAATGTCCTTCTAATGACACTGTTGTCAATAGGTTTTTGAAGTCTGTGTGCAGGCACTCAAAGAAGGAAAACTGCTGTCAATGTTACAAAACAACATATTGAAAGCACCAAGGAGGTAGAGGAAGGCTCAGGGGACTGTGAGAAGTGGGGCACAGCTCTGGGCAGCGCCAACTCCAGCAGCCCTCCACAGGACCCAGAGGTCAAGAGTGGAAGCAGCCTCCAGTCTCTGGAGGCTCCCCAGAGGCAGGTACATCACAGAGCAAGGCACCCCGCCACCCACCATCGCCTTCAATAGATTTCACTGGAGCCTCAAACAGCCCCGTCAGTCCACAGAGTTACTGCCACCCCTTTCAGACCTAGAAACCCAAGGCTCAGTTAAGTCACCACCCCGATGAAAGGCTGAATACGCTCCCAGTGTGCATTTAGAATGATTTGAGCTTTGGTTCCCATCTAGCCCAGTGCCGGGCGGCAGAAGCGTGAGGGGAGGCGCGTGTGTGACTCCGACAGCCACAGTCAGAAGGCAAACTGCCAAGTTCACTTGAATCATCTTTGTGTTTAACCAAATAGATCCAAAACATTACCATTTCAACATGTCATTAGCATAGAATTTCTTATAGGGTCTTTCACCCTCTTTTTCCACATCTCTGCAAGTTGACATCTGCTGTATATACTTTACGCCCCCAGTCTGATGGACCAGCCACACTTCAAGTATTCGATGACCACGTGTGGTCAGTGACTGACACCGGGCCACCTAGGCCAGGGTCATGAGAAAGCCTCCCGGAGAGGAGTGGATAAATATTTCAATAGCTCATATAGGTGCTGGGGCCATGGTCCAATCCCTTTACCGCACAGCCCCTGATGATGAGCCAGGTCTCACCAGAATAATCCTTGGGGTTCATGAGAACTGCTTTGGGGCACCACCTCTCCCCACGGGGGGAAAAACCCTGTTTAATGCTAAATAACCATTTCAGACCAGATAAGCAGCACGGATCCCTAAGCTAACACTCAGCTAGCTGCGCTCCGCAGGGAAGCCCTTGAGGACAGGCAACGCGCTGCTGCCTCTAGAGGCCAAATATGTGGCCTCAGAGGCCACACTCTGTTGCATACTCATTTTATTCTTTATAGCCCTTTAAAACTGGGGCTGGACTGCAGCGCAGTATGGATGGTGTTTGCCTTGCATGTGGCCAATCAGGTTCAATCCCCAGCATCCCATATGGTCCCCCAAGCACTGCCAGGAGTAATTCCTGAGTGCAGAGCCAGGAGTAACCCCTGAGCTTCACAGGGTATGAAGCCAAAATAAATAAGTAAAAGTAACAAAAATTAAAACTGTAAAATCCAGGCCCAGGGGTGAAGGTCAGTGGTGGATCTCTTGCTTTGTGGACACGAGTTTGTGCCCCAGCACTGCCCCCACCACATGGCGCACACCATCCTGCTGGCACTGCCATCATGAGTCCCAACATCACATGTGCAACTTCTGACATGCGGCAGTCAAGTGTGCAAGCCCTGAACACACAGTGACTGCCCCACGCCCTAGCCCACAGTCTGTCCAGAGCAGGCCAGGGCCGTGAGCATATGTGCTGACTCCTGCTCTAACCCTAAGCCCACTGCAGGCATGAATGCAGCTGATGTGCACCAGTGAATGGCTGGATTCCTCCAGCCAGACAGTATCTATTGTCCCACTGGATAGAAAATAAAATGAAATAAAGCATCCAATGAGCTTATCTGAAGCCACATGGCAAGACTTAAGTCCAAACTGCTCTTTCCCAGGTTTGCAGGAATTACACCATGAACCACCTGAGAATCTCAGCTGCTGGCGGTACCCACACACTCCCAGTTCTCTTTTCTCTCCTCCCTCCTGGATTCTACCTCAGAAGGCAGGGAAGAGGGGTTTAGGGAATCTGCACATTTTTAATGTTTTTCAAAAATAAACCAAAGGGGACTATATCAAATGGGCAAAAAAAATTGAAAAAAAAAACCTTCTGAGTTGGAGAAAAATATTTGCACATGATAAAGAGGGAATGGGCTAATGGCCAAGATATATAAAATACTCACAAAGCTAAAAAAAAAAAACCCACCAAAATGGTGAGAGAACATGAACACTTTCCTGAAAAAGCCACATGGATGGCCAGTAGGCATATAAAAAAAGTGTTTCTCATCACTCATTATCAGGGAAACGCAAATTCAAACAATGATGAGGTATCACCTCACACAAGTGAGAATGGCACGTATCAAAAGACTAGAAACAACCAGAGTTGGCAAGTATGTGACAAAAAGGAACCTTCGTTCTCTACTGGGGGAATGGCATCTGATTCAGTCTCTAAGAAAAAAAACATTATAAATTACTCAGAGAAGAAGAAAAGGAGTGAAAAGGAGGGTCGTGGGAGGGGAAAGAGAGGGTGAAGAAGGCAGAAGAGGAAGAGAAGGAGAGGAAGGAGAAGAAATAATCCCACTCTCTGGCATCAACCCGAAAATATTCATTTGAAAAGATGTGCAAACCTATGCTCATCACAGCATTTATGTCTCACAAGTGAATGGATAAAGACATGGTGATACATGCTTTGTACACCCATCTACTAGTTGTAATGATCACACCTAAACTACAAAATATGCTATGGAACCCCGAGGAGGGCAGATGGGCTTTGGGAGTGGGCCCGTCGCCTCCGGAGGGTCCCGGAAGCAGCCGGATGGGACTCGTCCACCACGCTAGCCACCATTTTCACTGTCCAGGCGCTGGGAGAATGTCCCACGACCAGAGGACCAGCAAAGCCGGTTCGAGCCCAAGTAGGCAGCTCCAAGAGGCGGGAAGCACTGGGAAGTCGTCAGACGGAGGCGCGGAGTCACCCCTTCCCCCTCCATCGTGACTAGCCCGGTTTCCCGCCCAGGAGCCGCTGGCCGGGCCCGGCATCCAGAGTCTTGCAGGCGGCTCGGGAGGCGGGAGCCTGGCTCGCGCCGGGCCTCAGCTGACTATGGAACCCCGAGGAGGGCAGATGGGCTTTGGGAGTGGGCCCGTCGCCTCCGGAGGGTCCCGGAAGCAGCCGGATGGGACTCGTCCACCACGCTAGCCACCATTTTCATTGTCCAGACGCTGGGAAAATGTCCCACGACCAGAGGACCAGCAAAGCCGGTTCGAGCCCAAGTAGGGCGGCTCCAAGAGGCGGGAAGCACTGGGAAGTCGTCAGACGGAGGCGCGGTCACCCCTTCCCCTCCATCGTGACTAGCCCGGTTTCCCGCCCAGGAGCCGCTGGCGGGCCCGGCATCCAGAGTCTTGCAGGCGGCTCGGGAGGCGGGAGCCTGGCTCGCGCCGGGCCTCAGCTGACTATGGAACCCCGAGGAGGGCAGATGGGCTTTGGGAGTGGGCCCGTCGCCTCCGGAGGGTCCCGGAAGCAGCCGGATGGGACTCGTCCACCACGCTAGCCACCATTTTCATTGTCCAGACGCTGGGAAAATGTCCCACGACCAGAGGACCAGCAAAGCCGGTTTGAGCCCAGGTTGCGCGGCCGCTTCCGGCGCGCTGGCCACTAGGGTGGTGAAACAATGATGTTTTTTGGTACACTGCATTCCGCGAACAGCAGGAGGGTTTGCTGAAAGGGAGATATACAGAGGAAGGAGATGACATATAGAGCCCGCCGGGTGATTGGGATTCGGAGGGGGGAGGGAGACAGGACGTTGGTGATGGGAGATGGGTTCGGGTGGAGGGTGCATCTTGGAACCCTGTGGAGCCAGGACTCCACATGAGCATCCTTCAATTAAAAAAAAAAGGAGAAAAGGTGGAATAAATAAATAAATAAATAAATATCTGCAGGGCTAGCCACAATGTGTAAAAAGAAGAGGGAGAGAGATGCAGAGATAGAGAGAAGAGAGAGGAAGCAGGGCTACCTGCTATTAAGGCAGCCTGGGGGGTGAGTGGGAGGGGTGGAGTACATTGGTGGTGGAAATGGGGTACTGGTGGAGGGATGGGTGCTGGAATACTGTATTACCAAGAACCAATTGCACCTTTGTGATTGTATGTCTCACGGTGGTATAATAAAGAATAAAAAAATTTAAAAAAAATAAACTACAAAATATGTAATACTGCATAGTATTACACCCAGTGGAATACTATGCAGCTGTAAAAGATGAAAGTAAACAGTTCACTCCAACATGGATGGAACTGGAGGGTATTGTGCTGATCACAGTGAGTCAGAGAGGAAAACATAAACACCAGGTGGTCTCATCTGTAGACAATAGAGAGACTAAAGATGAAAAAAGACAGAACAATGACAAACCCTTGGTCTTTAACCAGCAAAGGGGGTGTAGGGGAGACCAGACTTGAGGTGACAGAGAGACAATGGCGGCATTTGGGTAGTGATGGGGTTGGGATGCTTTGTACACCCATCTACTAGTTGTAATGATCATACCTAAACTGTATCACTGTCTTCCCATTCATCATCGATTTGCTTGAGCGGGCCCCAGTAACATCTCCATATGTCCTGTCTCATGCTAGTAGAGCCCAAGGCATCTGCTTGCTCCAGGAACATAAAGAGCCTCAATCCATTCCGAATGAGTCTATAATTGTTACTGGTATTTGGCATATATATCAAATACAACACGGGTAGCTTGCCAGGCTAAAATATAATAAGATAGGTTTAAGATTGGAGTTTGAGCTCCCACCCTATGGTGCTCGGGGGCTACTGCCCACACAACTCAGTGCTTGAGAGTCCCTCAAGACAGTGCCAGGAATCAAAACTAGGGCCCCCACATGCAGCCTGGGCCCCAGCCTATTGAGGTCTGCCCCATGTCCCCCTGTTCATTTGAGGAGGCCCCAGCAGAGCTCCTAGGGGGTGGCCTCATTGAGGATGACCGTCCGGTGTCCTGAACCCCTCCTCCTCCATTCCAAGGCCTGTCTGAAAGGTTGAGAAGACGGCTTACCCATTTTTTCAGGGGCGAAAGCATCTGCCTTCTTCACAAAGAAGGTAGTGAACCAGTTATAATTACACACCATCCACTGGGGAGCATGAAAGTGACATTTAGCGACACTCACTCCTCCAATCTGTGGTGGCTGCAGTAAACATGATATAATTGCTGCAGCATCGATCCCCACAATTAGCGCCCCAAAAAGCAGAGAGAGAATGGACAGGCTCCAAGAAAATGCCAGTGCCTTGGAGCTAAATGGAACCCCAACTCTCTGTGGAAGACAGCTACCCCTCCTCCAAATGTTAGCTGGATTTCTGGTAATGTTCACTGTCAAAACAGTATTCACCCAAGTTTTCCCAGAGTCCAAGGGGCCTAAAAGCAGCCAGAAACGTGGAGAGGGAGACACAGGATGTTCTGACAGGAGAGAATCTGCTTTCCAGTAGACTCTGGTCCAGCCACAAAAACCAGGGAAATTTGGATACATGGGGTCCATGTGTCGAGTTGCGGGATGCCAGGAACAGGTGACTCAGCTGCCTACAGAGGCAAAGTCTTATCCTTGCCTGAAGATGATGCAAAGTAAAAAGGAGGTGAGCTTAGATGGAACAAGACCAAGAGAGGCAGAGAGGGAGAGAAAGGCAAGGGGCTGGCCTGGGGCCATGGGGAAGTAGAGAAACAGACAAAAATGACAGGGGCTGATGAAGACAGGATGGAGAAGTCTCGGATGAGCTCCAGGCTTCTAGCTCCAGCCTCTAAACTGTGGAAGGAAGGCTTGGAAGGGAAAAAGATAACACGGTCCAATGCTGGGTGCATTAATTATAAGGTGCCCGTAGAGTATTTAGATAAGAGCGAAGAGTGAAGGCAGGGGCTCAGAAGAAAGTCCAAGGCCGAAGTGTGGAGATGTGAGCTACATTTATGAGAAAAGTGAGGGGCAATGCAGTGGGGGAGCTCCCCAGAGAGAGAGAACCGATGAGTGGAAAAGGACACACTAGTCGAGGACAGGGAGCAGAGGGAAGGACTCCAGCAATGGGGACTGAAAAGGAACAACCGGAGAAGACAAGGAAAATACCAGGAACCATTGTGCACCTCCTGGTGAAACAAGGGGAAAGGACAGTGCTGAAATGGGGAGGCAACCGGGCCTGACCGGAAACAAGGAGATGCAGATGGCGCTGCTGTGTCAAAGAGAGAGGCCAACTGGAATGTGCGCCTGGCTGTGTTCTCTGTACTGAAGACAGGGCAGTGAGGGGTCACCCAGGGACCCCATCCCTAACTGCCATCCCAGCAGAGGCGGGGAGGAGGTGGAGGGACTTAAGCTGCTGGCGAATGTGCCAGTAAAAATAGTGTTGGATTAATGGTTCCAAGAAAGGTGAGTGCTAGTTGGGGGTCCTACCCCCTGGTCCCGTGATCTTCTTTGCAAACTAGATATTTGCAAACATGATTCAGTAAAGGCTCTCAAAATGAAGTCACCCTGGCTGAGCTCCTAAAGCTGAGCTGTTAAACCTATGACTGGTGTCCTTATAAGGAATGAGAAAGAGGGAACTGGAGCCGGACATACGGGGAGAGAAGCCAGGGAGATGAATGGAGCTATGCATCCTTATGCCTGCAGGCTGACAGAGAGACTGTCTCAGGCACGATTCTCCCTCAGCATGGCCAGAAGGAACCCACCGGCTCCATACCTTCATTCTACTCTGGCCACTAGAATGGTAAGAGCATCATCCAGTGCTGTAGCTTCAAGCTGCCTCGTGTGTGGCCACACTCCTAGAAACTAATTCCTGTGGGAAAAAGAAAGTGCTGAGGAGAGAGAGGCTAGAGGCAGGAGAGAAAGAGGAGTTAGTCATAATGACCCTCTCAGAGAGAAGGGATCTCACCTTGCAGCTTCCAGAGAGAACAGGAAGGGCAAAGAAGGCCCTGACGTAGACATGGACCTGTAAGGCTGTAGAATGAGGCCAGTGTCATTGGAGAGGGTTAGTGAAATGGTAGAAAGTAGAAGATGAGGTTAGAGAGGCAGCAGTGGGTGTGAAGGAAAGACAAGTGCAGAACTTTTCACCTGCT